>JBBMOE010000001.1:4149854-4337979 GCA_037975065.1 Chaetodon trifasciatus | reverse complement strand
CACCCTTTTCCAAATGAATACATCGGTGAAGAAAATGCAACAGGACAGTGGCTTACGTTTACTCCAGTGGCCTCCACAGTTGCTGGATTTCAACCAAACAGAGAAGCTAAGGCACGAGTTAGAACAGACTGAAATCTGCAGGACATGTGAAACTCTTAAGTCAAGATTTTTGTGCAACATTAATAGCTCTTTGTTGGATATGTTCCCCACAGGATCTGCCATAAATCAAGGGGTGGTGAGTCACAATGTTTCATGATAACACGATGGACAATTGGCAAACAAGCCACAGCGATGGTAAATATTCAATAGTTGTTTGAATTCATTCATTCAGCCTGACATTATGTTCATGTTATTTCTTGTTAGAAGGGACGGGTGTTTTGCTTTGTTTCACCTTCGAGATTTATTTCTGCAAGTCGACAACCTTGACTGCTGTTTCAAGGTAATATAAACTTTTCTACATTTCTCAGCGGCTATTTTTCATGGCTATAACTACCGAGGCAGCTAGCTATGAAGGAAGATGATGTCCCCATTGTTAATCCCACCTTCTGTATAAGGCTCTGTTGGGTGAATTGATTCTCCAGCCGGCAGAAGCAGCCATCAATGGGCACAATATTAGACCTATTTTTGCTGTACAA
Organism: Chaetodon trifasciatus; assembly: GCA_037975065.1. Taxonomy (NCBI): domain Eukaryota; kingdom Metazoa; phylum Chordata; class Actinopteri; order Chaetodontiformes; family Chaetodontidae; genus Chaetodon; species Chaetodon trifasciatus. The sequence continues at coordinate 4,337,344 of JBBMOE010000001.1, read as the reverse complement.
ATCAGACATGTGGGAGGTGATTCAGAGGTTTGAAAACAACTCTAATTACAGTTCATGTAGTAAGGGCTCTAGCAGTGTGGTCGTTAACGAACCAATTAATGGCCATAGCAATGTCAGCCTGGGCAGGCGTCAAAAACCCCCCATGCAATGCAGCAGACAGTCTGCCCAGTGAGAGGCCTTTTCCATGTAAACTTTACCTGTTGCGTGCATTGATGACAGAATGAAATTAGAAATGTCACTTAAGTCAGTTTTATTACTTGGTGGTTACTCATGCTAAGATCAGCAATGGCAAGAGAGCCTAGTTAATTTTAATAATGAAGCTACATGGACACAACCAGCCCTCATGTTGCACACTCACACGGGGATCTATTAAATATTTGTTTGTTATATTAGCAATGAGGATTATTCGTACACACCCACCCTGACACCCCTCTACTGTATATCTGTACTTCTCAGATAATACTTAGAATGTGCCTATGTACCTGATGCCTTCAATCCACAGGTAAAGTTTTAAAAATCCAAGTCCGGTCTCCATGTGCAGACCCCTCTTATTAGTGAAAACCCCCTGAGCTAGCTGAGTCCTGCAGTGCAGTAAATTTAGAGGAATGTGCTTTGGTGGTCACACATTTAAACAAAACAAGATCCTTCAGGACATAACATCACACTGTCGACACAAAACACATTTCACAGTATAGTAATACAACTGTTGTTTCCAGGCTGTAAACAACAGACAGTGGCATTATGTGCGAATTGCATTATTTGCACTTTCTTTCAGGTCATTGTTTGTATTTTTGACCCATGATCACCTGAACTCAAACACCTGTGATTTAAAAAAAAATTATGTTTGAAGCAATTTATGTTTATATTCATGGTGAGCTGTGCAGTGTTGGGAAAGTTCACTTTCTACATGAACTAGTTCAAAGTTCAGTTCACAAATTTTAAAATGAACTAATTCAGCCCATAGTTCATAATTCAAAATGTTGAACTAAGTTCACCGTTCTAAAAATGAACTAGTTCATAATTCTTTTTTTCCATATGTTGCTTCAAGCTATTATTTCTCAGAGTGATTGCCACAGCCCAGATAGAATCATGGACAGCAATTATTTTATCAGTTTTAACACTGAACTATGCGTCAGATTTCATCCTCATATCCAATTTTGAATTCTTATCCAACATCAGCATTACATCAGCATTGAGGGGACAGCACTTCACCATTGCTGCTTTAACGCTTTGTTGCTGTCCATTCAGTCCACACTAGTAGCAGCTGCAGCTTTCACCCAGTGTGACTTCAGTGTGGATTTTCTTTTTGAAAGCTGGCGGGCAAAGTTTGCACAGAAATGTAAGATTTTTCCCATCCTCACCGACCTTGTCATAAAACTCGTTAAAATGATCATACAATGCCTCCTTGCTGCTTTGTCGCCTCAATGCTGCTTTTTGTTTTGATGACGCATGCGGTGGTACGACACTGGTGGCTGGTGTTGCCAGATTGGGTGTTTTTTCCGCTACATGTTAAGGCCTGTTTACAGTGTGTTTTTGCCGGGTTTTCGCCTGGAAGGCTCTATAGAAATCTGGCACCTTATTGAACGAAGTTAAACTGAGAGAGTGTGCCGTTCACAGACACCAGAATGAACGAGTTCATAGTAACGTTCATCAGGCAGTAATACAGTACATTCAGTTCACGTTCGCCCAAAACATGAACGAGTTCATGAACTATCGTTCAATGAACGCGTTCAGGCACAACACTGGAGCTGTGGTTGGGTAGTCATTTGGCTGCAACATAAAAATATTTAAAAAATATGACACATATTCTAGCCAATGTGCGTCAGCAAGCAATCAAGGCAAAAGTTGTGCTACAATGGAATAATTTATTATTTCAAACAAAACAGTCTATGGTGTGTTTTAGCCTTTAGTATCTGCACGCAGAATGAGGGTAGCAAAGGATAAACCAGTTGTGTCCTTCAAATTCAAGCATAAGTGGGACCCATTTCTCAGACTGCATTCAGAGGATCCTTTGGAAGGGGACAGCCTTGTCATGTTTGGTCTAGAAATGCAGACTTCAAAAGATACAGCCCCTAAATTGGGCCACAGCAAATATGTGTACAGCAGCCTCAACTCAGTGATGCACATGCAAGAGACTCTTCATCATTATTAATTGGGTTATATCACAAAATGCAAACCCTTACCCATCTTTACACATTTTACGCCGTGGCTTGATTAGCCATGTCTTTACATGAATAGGCTTAGTCACTGATAATTTGTTTATACGGCCATCGAGGGATAGCTCCCCGTCCCTTTATGTGTTTATATTACTCATAAATATGGAGGACAATACAGTCTGAGATCCCATGACTAATTTCTACTGACTGGCCAGAACGCTTGGACAGACCATGTTTCTAAAGGCTGTCTGTGGAGTACCCTGCAGAAACATTTGAACCTTATGTAACTGCCTAGGAGTTCAAAGCATTTAAGACAAGGAAAAAGGACAGATTGGAAACTGCTGATATTCCAGCTGCAATTTTCAGGATGCAGTCTGTGCATCTTCTCTCCTTCTCACTGTTTCTCTTCCTCTCTGGCTTCCATTTTCCTTTATTTGAGATCATCAATTAATTACTATGGAATGTTATTGTTTGTTTCCTCTGCAAACTGAATTATGTGTTGCTGCTGTGTCAGCTGGGGCTTGGAAAAGGAATCCTTTAATCTCATGTGGATCAGCCTGGGTAAATAACAGTTAATAAAAAAGTGCTTGCCTTGTATGCCCTTGCGAGGGAGATGAGCTTCTACATTTCCTCAACCTTATTGCAATGAATGACACCAGACTCCAATAGCTGTCTGACTGCCCTCTGGTGTCAACTTCAGCAGGAGGCTTTTTCCTCTTCAGGTGAGGTCAGTCTTCCAAATTGCTTGTTGGACATGGGTTAAAATTCGTAACATTATTCGCTCGTGGGAGAATGAGTAAAGAATGATGCAACAGGAATGTTATAAGTGATGTGCGGAGTGGTCTTGAATTGTGAAGCAGACATATAACACCTGATAAAAATGGTGGAATAGAGCATATCTTAATCAATTAGACCAGAGGTTAATCAATCTTAAAAGAACAGTTTTCTTCTTTTGAGCAACATCAGAAATCTGCAAATACAAAATGTGGATTCAAACTATTTCCCCTTCATAAATCATATTCATTCAAATTAGTTTTGCATAATATTTTCCCCCTGGTCATCCATGCCCCCCCCACAGTTTGAGAAGAACTACTTCATTGCTTCATAGTTTGAGAAATTCTCCAACTTCTTAAGTTAAATAAACCATTTAAAACCCCACTGGATTCACTGAAAAATGCGTTGTCATAAAATGGAAAACAATTTTTCTTAGGCCAAGAAATGTTGACGTCCTCGAGATAAAATATTCTTATTGCTTGTTCTGTCTAACCAACAGTCTATGGCCCAGAGGTATTCAGTTTACTATAGAAAGACAACTAATATTTACATTTTAAAAGCTTGTTCCAGTTAAAAAACGACCCAATTAATCGATCATCAATATGGTTCCTCGTTTCTTTTGTGTCAGTCGACTGATCAGTTCAGCTAATCAGTTCACCTCTGACCTCAACATGTATGTTTTTAAATTGAACATGAGAAATCAAATATTATATTTCCTTCACACAATCAAATACAGGAGGAGGGGTGACCTTCAAGATAGCAGCCCTTCCTGTATTAATGACAAAAACTCTAACGCAGTGGGTGGCACCTAACAGCAGGAACCAGTAGAGTTGTGTTTAATATCTACCTGGCAACAGATCCTGTCATCACATGGATGCCACTCGACTCCTATTAAAATCCGCAGCAGAGAGCTTGTTTCCTCCTCCTTGGACTAGCTTGGCCAAGGTCACTGCAAAAAAATTCCATGGGGTGACCTTGTCAAACTAAGCTGCATGTGTCCGTGGGGTTTTCATGGCTGACGACTTAACTTTCAAACTGTAATAAATCACACATAAGTCAAGAGACGGCAGGTTTTATTGAAATTTCAAGCTGAAACGAGTTGAAGAAATAATCCAATAATGGTCATGTGATCCATAGTCTATCATTCGTTTATAGGTGTTTATTTTTCGTCTTTTGAGCAGCTCAGAACGGAGCAACAGAGATGGGAAATGTGTTTAGGTCAAAAACAGAATGGAAAGTTAAAACCTATATGCACACAATGCAGAGGTGCTCAGAGACCAAGTTGCTCCATCTAATAATATTTACAGCCTCGGCAGCTGCACCTCTGAGCACTGCTGGTGACAGGTATGTAGAGAAGAACTGGGTAGCTTCCAAACATGCCGGAGACTCCCACACAATCACTGTTACTTCTAATTTACTTCCAGCTGACAGTTGAATGAAAGAAAATGCCTCAGAGCCTGCGTATCAGCTCGAACAATGGAAGGCCAGTCTATATGCTTCTGCACAAATGAATTCAGCCAATCAACCAGCCAATCTCGACACATTGGTTTCAGCATGAAATGGGCGTATGTGTGTGTGTGCATGTGCAACATACAGGTTATTGCACCTGCTGTTTATATGTGTGTTACGTGTGTCTGTGTGTGTGATTGCAGGTTCCAAACTTGCATGTTGAAATGGGGTCACTGTTTTGTTTTTATGTGCCTTTTGTTACTTTAAGTGCATGATGGCCCGAGTATGGTGCAAGATTTTCTGACTGTACTGTTACACAATTTATGTGGAATTAAGGCATAGAATTGCTGTGTTTTAGTGTGGTGCATCTACACATTCACACACGCATAAATACCTGTCAGAGTGACAGAATTCCACAAACAGCAGCATCACCAAATCTGTTCTGACCAGTAAGAATTTCGTTATTTATAGAATATCAACCACCTGACGCCAGGTTTGCAAATGTTATGCTTGCATTTTGTGTGAAAACTCATTGAAACGTAACTTTCACACAGATCTGAGGATGGAGTTCATCAGCTGCAGACAGCTTTTAAGCACTTTTGTAAAACAGTAAAACAGTCTTAACAGCTGGCGACTCACCGCGCACCGCCTGGCGCCCGCAGCTCTCCAGGCTGATAAATGCTCTGACAGAGGAAGGGGCTATTCATTCAGGGCTGAGTCTCGCCATACACTCAACAGTCCGGAGAGCTGTGAAGTTAAATCAAAGTAACACCATCCTGGTGATCTAGATCATTAATAACTCAGTTTATGTTGCAGTTACAGGCGCCCTGGTGCGATTAGGCGCTCAACAGAAGGCGAGCGCACATGGGCGAACAGTTGTCCGTTTAAGTCACTGACCGAAAAATAACTGTGAAAAAGTTAACCCAGCGACAGAAGAATACCGGGAAGGTGCAATGTCTGATTCCGCCCTCTATCAGGAGAACACCCGGAGGTCTTCTGGTATGGCACGTGGGAAAAGACCACCGGATTTGGAGCTGTCGGAAGCCACGTTTAGCGCGCCTGAAGCAGGGACACCTGTGGGCAACGACACGTTTTCAGAAAGAGACAAAATGCCTGAGGACGGTAACACTCCCACCGAGGTACCCCCTGTCAACATCCACCCGTACTTATCTCATCCCCGGATGTCTATGCGGATGTCGGTGTACAGCACCGGGGTCCGTCCAGTCCTCACCCGCGCCTACATCCAAGGACGCGTGTATAACTTTCTGGAAAGGCCGTCTGGCTGGAAATGCTTCGTGTATCACTTCACAGTGTGAGTGTTTTTATTTTCATAATCATCCAGATCCATTGGGTATTCAAGGGTATAATTGCAACTCTAAGATCCTAATTAAACAGGGAGTTAATTGCGCATGTAGAGCCTTGGAAGCCCTCACAACAAAGAACTGTTAATCCTGTGAATTTTAGAAAGATGCTGCACAGATATCACAGCGCAACTGAAGGTCCCTCTAGGAATATTAAAAGGATATTTTAGTCTAGCCATAGCAGATTAAAAAATACTATATAATTCATCAGAGACAAGAGAATCTCAGACAAAATATGTCCTCATAGGAGTACTAAAGGGATGTTATACAGATCTTTCATGTGGGAGACTTTTTTTCACTGCACCATTGAGCATTTAATTTTCCAGCACAGCTTCAGTGCAGCAACACAGAAGAGTTTCTGGTTTGCATTCAGTGAGTCAAAAAAAAAAAACCAAAAAAAAAAAAACAACCCGATCTTTTAAACCAACTCAAGCAGACAGGGAGTGTTTTTTTCCTTCCTGACAGTGTGATGCGAGACTATGCGGATTGTATGAAAATAAAATACAGATAATGCTTCTAAAATGAACATAAGAGTTGTAATAATCAAGTTCGGGATGGATTTTATCTGCTAAAGCGCCAGTATCACAATGATGTCACATTACAGTTCACCACCCAAAGTTGATGTGACAGCTTTGTCAGGTAGCTTGAAAGTCTTTTTTTAACAAATGAAATGTTGTCACAAATGCTAAATACAAGCCTATACACCTTTTTTTCCTTGCTATAAACCACCTCCTGGAAACTGACAGTCCAGTAGATCCAGACTGCAGTGTTCAGGGAGCAGGTTTAGGAATGTGGGATATGATGATCCTCCGCCTCACCCCCATGTGTGCTGTCTGTCCCCACTTGCTGGCACTGATAGCAGGCAGCTAAACTTGGCAGTGCATATGTGTGTGTGTGTGTGTGTGTGTGTGTGTGTGGAAGAGGTAGCAGCCCTGTCTGGCGCTGTCACCCTGTGACCCCGCAGTGTCGGCAGGGACGTAGGGGAACGCAGCCTGTCGGAGCAGGTTAGAGTCTCAGTGACTCAAAGGGAGTGTGAGCCAAAATGGTGCAACTCAAACATTTACATTAGCAAGAATAACTGCACAATGCACAGTAATAGGGAAGCTTGTAGCTGCAATGATTCCAAGAAAATTGTTGTTTTAGCATCAGCATTTCAAGCATTATTTCACTGCACATCGTGAGGTGCCTTAACAGCCCAGTAATGGCCATTAAATGATGAACGCTCAGACTGCGCGAAATGACAAGAAACACCACAAAGTGTCTCTCAAAACACAGATCAAAATGTTTTTCATAAGCCACAGTGTCAGCAGCAAATTTCACTTCTTTATGTGTGTATGTTGGTGATTATTTAGAGAACTTGTTTCATTAAGATGCCATGGATGAAACAAGTGTGTTATGAGGCCGACCTTTGGCTTGACTTGACTCCTCGATCTGTCACACTCAGCCATGATGGATGTTTGTGTGCTGCAGCTCCATTGAGACACCAACCTTATTTGCTCAGATTTTAAATTTCTGATTTCATGAGGTAAAAGGTAGGTAAAGGTCATCTGTTGAATGAGCCCTGAAAAGATAAACAAATACAAATGATCGAAGATAAACAAAGATGGTCTTAAAACTTCAAGCCCACCGAATAAGGAACCACATCCTTGAGTTCTTTCATTGCGTGGGCTTTGATTTACATGAAAGGTAGGCAGACCCAATATTTGCATGACAGAAGTGAAACGTGACGGTACCTTAACTGACAATGATGGCAAGAAACTGTACACCCAAATCCAGGCTTAGAAACAAACAAACCTTTAAATCAGCATGTCCTGACCAGAGAAATGTCCATATAAGATGTCTGTGCAGGCAGGTTATTATGACCCATATTCATGTTTATTCCATTAGTGGCCTGCATAATTATGATGGGAGCAAAGGAGGAGGTGAGGTGACTTAATATAAAGAGCGAGAAGCTCTATATGTCATTTTCAGAGTCATTGGTATGAGAATGTGTGATTTTAAACCTACAGGATATATGACACATTTCTCTGAAGTGTAAGCAGTGTACTCAGGGTTGTTAAATGTCACGAGAGGTTAAATTTTGCAGTTTTTCATTGTGTTTTCTGGACAAGACTCTCTCATTTCTGTGATACAACCTGATGTTTGCTGTAAGAGCATAATGTTGGGATGTCGAACCATCCAGCAGGTTTTTGGGGTCAGTTCAGTACCTTGTTTTGCAAGTGTTTGAGTGGGAGAAAAGCAGTTAATAACAAGCACGGCCTTATCGCTGACCCAGAACTCGAACGTCAGTGTGACCCTTATCAGAGGTCCCCTTGTGTGCGTGCGTGTTTGCACATGCATATGTTTGTCAGTTTGTGTGTGTGTGGTGATACAATACGCTTACAGGGACAGGGCTAAAAAGAAAGCAATAGCTCCCTTCTCTGGAGAGGAACATGGTAGATATTTAGTTTTTTGCATTTAATGAAGTATATCCGACTCTCTTTCCCTGGACATCTGTCTGCAGCACGCTACAGTCGAACTCGTAAATGCAGTATTTTAGTCTGGAGCAGCATGGATCCATCCCACATGCTGGTTTTGATGAGTCTACCAGCAGAGTTAAGAGAAAACTCAAATCAGAAAGTAGTTTTCAGACATCCTTTCAACTGAACTGGAGATTCTGTCAAATAGTATCAAGCTGGACGAAGTCAGTTCAGACACGGTTTATGCAGTTATTCTTTCAAAATTGAGTAACATTGTTGACTGGAGTGGTTTGTATTGTGTCCTATATTTTAGTAACTGGGGAAAAAGCATCTGCGCTTTTATCTTTTCCACTCTACAAAACACAGGAGGTCAGATTCTTAATGGAGCACATAGGCAAGGTCAGTCGTTCACCTAATGTCTATCAGCTATTAACCCCATCCTTGCCAAAGTTTAGGCTGCAGCCCTGACAAAGGCCTCTACTGGCTGTGCAGATTACACACAGGGGGTGATCAGGCCTTAAAATCTCACTTCAGTACATTTAATTCACAATGAATTATTTGATCTTTTATTACAGCGTAAATCCCTTCTGTTGCATTTCATTCGTTTGATTTACTTGTTGTCTTTTATCACAATAAAACACTTCACAACAGCGATAAGAATAAGTGTGATTGTTGTTCCAAACAGGATATTTGATGGTAAGAGCCAATGTCTCAGCCGCGTCAATACTAACTCTTATCCTGTCCTGCTTTGTCTCTACACTCACAGCACAAGACACTGCAAGTGAATCTGCCCATCAATAATAGATAGGAGCAATGCTTTGAGCTTTTGTTTTGAGTTCAGTGGTGCCTACATAGCTGAGTCGATGTATTATTTTGTCTGTTGCTACAAGAAGCCCACTGGAGGCAAAGGAAGCGAAATATGATGGTGCAGTTAGTCGAGAGGGACTGACGAGTCAGATCGTCTCAGATGGATTAAAAGTGAAGCAGAAGGGTATGCTTAGCATACTGAGTGTGTATGTTTACTGGTATTTCAACTGCTCTGAACTCATTTAAGGAGAGCTTCGCTGACAAATTACTGCCATTAGCATACCGAAGTGTTTGGTTTGGAAAGTTTGATGTTCATTTGTATTTCTTTTGATCCTCTTTTTAACTTCCTCTGTCACATTTGAACATAAGAGTTTATAAATTACACTGCATCCTGTCTTGTGAGCATTTAATGTTTTCGCCCAATCTACCACTGCTCTTCTTAATAGACTAATTTGCTCCCATATGCGCAGGTAGCAGACTGCAGATGTCATTTTGTCGAAGACACAGTCATTTTACGGAGCTGTATTGTCTGCTTGTTCTGCTCTTTCACACAGGAACTGCTGCTTTGTTAGCCGTGTTGCACACCAGCCCATCTTCTCTGAGCGATTCTCTCTCTGCCTTTTATCTGTGTTGACGTGTGGCGTGCACGTTCAAGTGTGTGTGAGTGTGTTTGTGTGTGTGTGTGTGTGTGTTAGGGGGGGTATTTGGATTCCTGGCCAGTCTTCAATAAACTCAGGCTGTAGCATGTGGTGATAAGGGCCTCCATGGTGCAAACACTGACTGGAAACTATAACTCCCTCTACACATAGTTTCCATCAAGTGTGCTCATATAGGAACAAGACAGTGATTCTTCAAGGCTCTTTTCTGAACAAAAGCTGAAAACCATATCTATTGACAGTAAAGCAAACAGTTCCAGCAGCACTGTGCAGTTTTGTCAAGATAGTCCACTTCAATATTGGATTTCTTCCCAATGTCTTTCAAAGGCACGTGATTGTTCACATTTCTGCCACTTTTTGGGGCGTTGAGGTGGCTTCAGGTATTATAATAATCAAATTCAATCTCTTCTGTACCGAGTTTGAAGTAAATACTATCAGCGTAGTTGATAGTAGTATGTATGCATTAAACAAGCTTTTCAGTGACCCCATTGTTTTTGATTGGTCCGATGGACTATTGTCCAGTCAGCTGATTGGCAAATGACCTCAGATAGTGTCAAGTGAATCCATTCAGAAGTTCCTCCCTTCACCAGCACATCTCTTGCCAGCGGAAATGAAAAGTTAACGAGTTTGTCCTTTCCACGATTCCAAACCTTTCACAAAGTCTATTGCGCATACTTTCTTTTCTAAGATACGCTGCTAAAAGACAAACATAATGAAATGGGAACCACAACCCCAGCTCTTACAGCAGAGACAATATTACAACAACAAAAATAAAAACAGGAAGCGATGCTGGTCCTGGCTCGCCGACTGAAACAAGTGTGAACGAGGTTATGAGTTTGGCTCATCACCTATATTGCGGTCAGCCCTGCTTTCCCATTTTCCTCCAATACCATCAAATTAAACAGGAGTTTCTCTCTCTTACTTCCATGAACCAAAATTACTGAACTGAAATCAATAAAACATAGGTGTCATAAGGTGCTACATGGAGGTCTTCGTGGTTCATATAAGATCCCCCCCCCCCCCCCATAACAAAATCGTGGTCATAAAAGCTTTCTTAAATCCTTTTGGTTTTGAAATTTGCACTCTCTTTTGAAGAGTTTAGGAGTAAAAAATCTCAAGGCCATATAAGAGAGTGTTTTTGTTGTAGTGTCACAGCAGCCTGAAGTCTTATCTCAAAGAAAGAAAATGTCTTTCTCTTAAGTAGGTAGAGGAGTTACAGACGTCTTATTGTTGCTGCAGTTGAAACGCTTGTGACCTTGAGGGGGAGTAAGGAGAATGTTAAGGAGCAATTTAGTGTTTGTTGATATTGTGTGCATGTGTGTGTGTGTGTGTGTGTGAACCGGTGTGCTCATTATTTGACAAGTTTATCATGTGCTTTGCATTCATATGGCGGAGTTCAAAACGCTCTCAGAATTTCCTCCAGAGGGTTGTCCTTGAATGTTTGCTCAAATTTAGTCAGATACTTTTCATGACAAAAATATAAAGTAATGTGATGCTGTCTTGAAACTTCTTCCTCTTCTTTTTTTAAAGTTGTTCAGAAGCTCAGACTCGAACGAGACGGAAGTTGACTCAAGTAATGCTGCTTAAATCAAAGTCTGAGATGCTGGCATAAATATGAGGTGACATGCTGAAAAGTGGATTGAGCAGATTTGTGTTTGCTTGTGTTTGACTCGTGACAAGTTATGTAAAGCTTTGATTCTGGGGAAAATGAAGCTTTTGATTAAGCAAAATCTGGTTGGACATCATTATCCAACTGGATGATTTGATAATATATACAAAGGAAATAAGACAAACTGACAAAATGATGGCAGTTTAATCAAGACTAATGTGTGATCTACTCGATTTCCTTCAGGTTTCTCATAGTTCTGGCCTGTCTGATCCTCAGCGTTCTGTCTACCATCGAAGAGTACCAGGCCCTGGCCCATACAACGCTCTTCTGGGTGGTGAGTTTCCTGGGATTAACCATGAAAACGCTGTTTTGTCCCTAATTTGTTTCATTGTCAGATTCCCGCTAAGAGAGGTTTTACATGAAAAGCTAAAGATCAGACCGGGTGATTTTAATCCCGACTGAACCCTCAGAGTCAGATGGGTGAAGATTATGCTGCAGGGAGTCTGAGATCAAACTCTGAAACCCTGGTCAGACCACACATCCTCATAATACGTGGTGCTGAAAGCTTGGTGATTAGTTATTACCGATGGAGCTGGCCAGCTTGGTCACAAACAAGACAATAAGTTAACTTAGTTCATTCAAAAGATGTATTTGCATCGACCGCTCTCTCTGACTGAGCTGATCGTATCTGCAGACTGCAGAGTCACATCTTTATTGTGGAGCAGTTTAGACTCAGGCAGACCAGGGATAAATAAAGTTGGATGGAGTGACAAAACTAACACAATAGCCTTTTCCTTTTTGGTCTCTTTACTCAAAGGTCAGCACTAACAGGATAGCTTTCAAGAAGTCTCAGTGAATTCTCAAGTCAGTGTTCTTCGAAAAGCTCCGCAAGGATTTTCTTTTCCTGTGAATCTGAAGATTGCAGCGATTTAAAAAAAAAAAAGATTTCACTCACACCTGCTTCACATGCAGGTGTGACGATTCCATTAAAGTTGAAGAACTCGACATGATTTCTTCCAGCATGTGAATTTTGCTACGCCCACTCTGGTTGTGCTCATGTTGTGTGAAGCAATTAAAGACTGAAACCTGAAAATAATTCTGGCTACAGCGAAGGATTTAAAAAAAGAGAAGAGCTGCTTTTACACCGGCTTCAAGACTTGTGGTCTACTCGCATAAAGATTGTATGAATTAGTGTAGCGCTTGCATGAACAACACAGCTTGTGTTCCCGCATGTTAATCTGCCTCATGTTGTGGTGCAACATATCTCGTCAAATCTACTCCGATTTAAATGAGAGTGATGACAGCAGGTGCATCCGTCACTTTCAGGCAATTCCACACACAGCATGCGCCTCTACAGTCAGTGGATGCAATGCTGCATGAAAGGTAGCAACGCGCCAGAATAACAGGAGAAGAAGAAGACGGCCAGCCGATGTAACATGACAAAATGTCACATTCCTGCTGCAGTCTTGTCTTGTTTTATTGTGTTTTAGTCATTTGTTTGTGTTTTCCTGCGCTCCCTCCACACCTGCCCTGCCCGGCTTGCCATGTTTCCTCCACCCAATCAGCTCCTACCTGGTCCTCCTCCTCACTTACCTGTTCCCTTGTTATCTCATAGGCACCTACTGTGGCCTATTTTTGAACTCCAGCCTGTGTCTGCATGTGGGTCCTCCGACTATGTGTTCCTTCCTCAATCAGCTTTATAATTATCTTTCCACTAATTTGTATGCCTTAAGGATGCGCATAATGTGTAATGAATCTAAATAAAGCTTTGTTTGTTTACAAGGAAACTCCACAGTGTTTCTTTAATGATCCTGATCAGTGGTCCACAAACTACATGTGCCTGACAGATAACAGTGGGGTGACTGAAATTTGAAAGAATCTACAATCTCAAGCACAAGATGCACCTTTTATCCTCTAACAGCTCTGTTTACATTGCAGATACAGCCCGTAGCCTTTTCTCCCTCTGCTATCGCCGGATCTGATCTTTCCTTTGACTTTCACCATCTGCTCAGCGCTTCTGTTTTGTCTGTTTTGTTGGCTGGCATCTGCAAACAGGCCTGATTCTGATATATCAAGTAGTCAGGGAGGAGTTTGCTTCCCATTTCGAGTCAAATGACGGACAGTGAGTCATTATAGTTCTTTGAAATAAAACATATGGTGGATAACCTTGTTTAATGAAGCACAGTTTGCTGCTACAAGCAACACCATCGTTGTGAAGATGTTGCTAAAACCTCTAAAATCAAAAGTCAGTTCCCGTTGTTTGAAAAACAATTTCATTGTTTGATTGATGTAACTGCTGTCTCACAAAAAACAATTTAGGGACACTACATAGGCCTCTCTTCTGCAAACAATTTCAGGGCATCCCGCTGGCCTATGAGGACGAAGGCTCGTCCTCTAGAATCAGTAGTAAAAGGGATAAACTTAACCCCGAGACACCAGCTGCTGAGCGCACGAACTGTTTGGGTGATGGGTGAGTCACTCAAGCTCAGACAAAAGAAAACCCTAGAAAGGATAAGAAGGACTTTCGGATTTTCTTGAAAGGAGGACTGGAGCGTGCCACATGTGACAAGTTCACCTTGGCCTGAGGATAATAGGATGAAACGGTCATGGTGTTTCATGAGCTGTAGAGTAAGAATCTCAAATCCTGCAGGTTCAGTGTTGGATTCATACAGATTCGGGCTGCCGCAGAGGCTCCAGTGTATGAGTCAGATCTGTAATTAGAAAGAAGTGTGAATTTTGTTAATAAATACCGCAATATCATGAAATATAGATTTCATAGCTAAATGTTTTTCAGCCTTAAGTTTACCCTCTGGAGATGTTTAATCGTCTTATTCTTCTCTTCTACTGTCCACAGATAATGAATAATTAATATTTGCTGCTAAACCAACCAAAATCTCAAACATTCATCTTTTCCACCCTCCATCCCAAAGGGACTGTTTTGTACTTTGTGCTTTCTAGTTTAGATTTGCTCTGACCCTGCCACTCTTTCATTCTCTCCTCCCCCATCGCAGAAGCATCTTCCTTGCCTTGTTCCTTTCTTCCCGCACATTCAAGGTTAACAGAGACCACGCTATTCTGTACTTGGAGATGCAGCGCAGGCTGACAGTGTTTGTGGTAGTATGTTTGGCCAGATTCTTGGCATTTTGCCCAAAGAATTCACATTCTTAGAACCAGCTTTGTTTCTTGGATCCAAAATGGCTGGAAACTATTAAAAAGTACAACTACATTTTACTTCATTCTGCACAGGAGAACATGTTTTACTTGCGATTTGACTATCAAAGACCTTCAAGGAATGCAAATAACTTTACTGGAAAGGGAGGAAGAACGAGGGTGGAAACCGGTGGAGCGAAGGGTCAAGATTGAACCGTAGGTTAAAATGAAGGTTGAGCGTGAGGGGAAGAACCGAAGGTTGAATGGAAAGATCGATGATGGGCTTAGGTCAGAAGATGCTGTGAAGAGGAAGTGTCACGAGGGCAATGACTAGATGAGGTATCCCAGTTTTATTTTCCCCCTTGTGGTTCCACTGATGAGACAGGTGGTGAGGAAGCAGAGAAGGGGGGACTGGAGGGGTGATAGGTGTGATAACTGAGAGAAATGGAAGACAAGGGGTTGGACACTGGTAGCTGGAGACCCTACCCAACCCATTTAGACAGACTACAGTTTGGACCTGGTCCCACTCTGGTCCTGGGTTGGATTTCATCTCCTCACAACCAAGTGGACTCGTAAGGACCTTCTGACACGATCTTTATTGGCAGGTGGAATGTGCTCACGTCAGACGTAGGTGTTGAAACTTTGCATTATTCTGTGCACATTTAGGCCTAAAATTGAGCTTAATAGATCATTCTTGATCGTGGAAACAGCAGTTGAAGATCATGTCCATCCAATCAAAAGCTCTGGATCAGATTCTGAGTCAGAATGAACTTTAAACCTCAACTAAAAACAACTGCTTCGATTCTCCTCTATGCGTCTGTTTGATCTGTTTCTCTTTGGTAATGCATCGCTTTTTTGGACCGACCATTTGTTTTTCAACCTTGAAGTAGAAATCCTCACTGAATAAATTAAGAAATGCAACATTTTTTTTACATTTGCTTCCAGGAACACAACTTAACATATTATTAATCCAATTTTTGTTTTTACGAGATGTGCTATTTTATATTCACTGAAGCTTTAATCTTTGGCTCTGATGAAGAAAAACACCTCCAATAATTCCAAGCTGAAAGTGTCTTCTGCTGCACACCAAGGAACATCCACTGCCTGAATCCCCCAGCCTGTTCCTCTCATCGTTCCCTGCAAAATGATCATGTCACCATTAAAAATCTATGAAAAGCTATTGATTGACTTTGAGACAGCTTCATTTCCAAATGCTTGTCAATGATTAAGAGATGTGTGGGGGTAATTGCACTCACAACAGTTCATTAATTTCCATGTTGGTGTAATTGTGTGCGCCAATTGATTTTTTTGAATCCATTTGTCCTCAAGGAGAGAAACTTGGGTGGAATTGAAATAGAGCAGCTCTAATTGAGAAGCTTGAGCTTCATGTTTAGCATTGGACACATGCTGTGGTGGCTTGTTTCATTTATTGCTGTGTGAATTAAAAAATAAGGAGAACAAGGAGAAGAAATTGAGGAAATTATCTAAATGTGGTAGGGTTAGCTTAGCTTAGCACAAAAGCTGGAAGGGGGAGGGCTAGCATGGCTTTGTTTAAAGGTAACAAAATCACCCCCACAAGGGCCTCTAATACTAATGACAATTGAACTGAAGTGTGAAAGCTGTTTATGTGTGTGTTATTCTAGTGTTTTCTGTCACTGTGAGGTTGCCAGGCAATCAGCAGAGACTCCAGGAAGTTACTGCCAAAAATAGTCGAGCACAGAACACGTCGCTAAACCACAGTATGCTATTTTTACATTAGTTTTTTTTTTTTTTGGATTATGCAAATGAGATAAAGCTTTCTATCTTTGGGCAGAGCCAGGCTAACTGTTTCCCACTGTTTCAGTCTTTGTGCCAAGCTAAGATGACTGATAGTAGCTTCATATTCACTATATATATATATGAGTGCTATCCATTTTATCAACTAACTCTTGGTGAGAAAGCTAATAAGTACATTTCCCAGAAATTTGAAACTCGCTGAAATTAACAAAATACATTTAAATATTATCAATCTCTTTTTCAGGATCAAGCAGTAAGCTCAGCTGCAAAATGAAGCCAGAACTGAAGTAGCAGTTCCTCAAATGGCCACTTGAGGCTGTCTCAATCCCCAGTCAATCCCCATAGACCTCCATTTCAGAACGGCCCACTTTACAGCAGAAATAAACAAGCTTACAATGGTTTTGCTCTCTATTATTTCTCTGTTCACGACAACTGTACAATGGTGAATTTTTATGTAACTCACCCGCTTCAAATTACACAGAATTATGGGTATTGCCCCTGAGCCCCACCCACACTCCACCTCTTTGCCCATTTTTGGATTAGCCGGGAGTTTGGAGGCATCATGCACTGCCAGGATGACAATGGCTGGAGCCACTGACACTTCACAATGGCTCTTCAGAAACCTGTGGGTGATGTTTCAGAGCCTTTGTCCATACAGTCTACAGCCAGGGTACATAATCTCCTTTTTATCTGACAGGTCAAAGTAAATTGTGCATCTGAAATTAGGAATTAATCAGCGGTGTGGTACAAATTAAACAGTGAGAAATGGCGTATCTGTTGACCAAGAGTCAATAATCCTTAATGAATTGCTGTGGCATGTTTGTGTGAGAAGCTGCACTTTAAAAAAAAGAGGAAATCGTTAATTCGTTTGTTGAGCAGCTGTTCAGGTGTTACTCCACCAAGTGACCTGCAACAACATCTGAGGGTTGATTTTTCCCCCCACCTGTCCTTCTCCCTCATTTGTCTGTTCTGTTTCCCCTCATTTCTCTGGCAGGAGATCGTCCTTGTGGTGTTCTTCGGTGTGGAATATTTTGTCCGCCTCTGGTCAGCAGGCTGCCGCAGTAAATATGTTGGCATCTGGGGTCGGCTGCGCTTTGCCAGGAAGCCAATATCTATTATAGGTGGGAACACAATCCTCACACACACACACACGTATCTATACGCTAAGGATACAAACAGACGTCTCACTCCTCGCCCACACACACAATATTTAAAACAATATCTGTAATATATCCTGAGCTTCATCCCAAAATGAAATATCTCAGACAAATTCAGCATGAAATTAAAACAGTCGCTGCTCATTTCTCATTTTTTCTTCATCCCTCTTTATTCTTAAAATTGGAACCTTCAGGTGTTTTTTTAAATATGCAGCAATGAATATTAGCCTTAATATTATTTGTAACCCCTCTCACCTCAGCTTATTTGTAGAGTAATTTTGTAATGAAACCCAATGAGACTTTCTTAATAGAGCCCTTTCCATTCATTTTAATATTTGCACTTTCTTCTTTGACTCTGTCATGCTGCACCTCTGTATGTTGAACATCTGGATGCTTCTGACGTATTTATACTTAAAGCCTTCATTCTCTATCACTGCAGATCTGATTGTAGTTGTTGCCTCAGTAATCGTTCTGTCAGTGGGCTCCAAAGGCCAAGTCTTTGCCACTTCTGCTGTAAGGTAAGCGATGGTGTAAGTGCAGGTGGAAACTACAGTATTTGACAGAAAGTATGTGTGGACACCTTGTGTACTTCTGGTCTGGGGCTGTTTTTCATGGTCTGGGTTCGGTCCCCTTGCTCCAATTAAGAGAATCGTAACCTTAGAGCTTATAATGCTGTTTTAGACAATAGTGTTCTTCTAACTTTGAGGCAACAGTTTGGAGAAGGCACTTTCAACATGACAGTTCCCCATGCACAAAGTCAGGTCCATAAAGAATTGATTTTCCCAGTTTGGTGTGGAAGAGCCTACCTGACCTGCACTGAACCACATCCAGCATGAGTGGGATGAATTGGCCAACTGTGAGCCATGTCAGGCCCAGCATCAGTGGCCAACCTCACTAATGCTCTTGTGGCTGAATGAGAGAAAATCCTGCAGCCAGGCTCCAAAATCTTGTGCAAAGCCTTCCCAGAAGAGTGGAGGCTGTTACAGCAGCAGATTAATGCCCATGCTTTTGGAATGAGATGCTAAAAAAATCACTTATAGGTATAATTTCTGGGTGTCCACACACTTTTGGCTTTATAGTGCCTATGTGTATGTGCATGCTGTACCTACATGCATTTGGTCTGAGTACGATGTCAGCATTTAAACACTTTTACTATTTTCCAGAGGGATTCGCTTCCTGCAGATCCTGCGAATGCTTCATGTGGACCGGCAGGGAGGAACCTGGCGTCTCCTGGGCTCTGTAGTGTTCATCCATCGGCAGGTACATTTAAAGGCACACTTCAGGTCCAAAGGCATCACTGCTTCTGATTATTATTAGTAAGCTGGAGGCTACTGTCAGGAGATTTATTGCCTCACCTCATGTATTATTTTTCATTATCACACGATGCAGATTCTCTCCATGGGAATGCATATTACAGCAAAAAGTATATTTAGCAGAGCCAGATGAAAAGAGCTACTGTGCAGTATGTTAGAGACTGTGGCCCGTGCAGAATATCATTCAGCTGAGACACAGGGGTGGTCGTGATTACCCCCAGTGGCCGCTGTGGTTGTCTTGGATGTCTGTGTAAAAACAGGGTGATGAAGGTGAGCAGAGTGTCAGGGATGTTGCTCATGCAGTACCACCTGTAGTGCTTCCTTGTATTGGCCTTGGCTGATGACCATATTGCTCCTGGCTGAGGCTGGCCATCAGCAGTCACTGACGCAGCTGTAAGGAAAGTGAGTGCTTGTGCAGACAGATAATGGACGCCTTTCCCAGACTGATTCCTACCAGCTAGCTACGGGTTGTCCCTCTGCAGGAAACAGCACTATAGTAAGCAGGTGAACTCACTGCTTTTTTCCCCTACAAACATCTGTCAACATGGATACTGTTAGATCATGATTGCTCAGTAAGCTGTTGGTATGTTGTGCTTCTCTGACTGACAGCAAAGTCCCACAAGTAATCACCATTTTTAAATAGATTTGTATGTTAGATGGTGCATGCTTTATCAAATGGTTGAAAGGTACTTGTGGATATTAGACATCTTAAATACATTTTTAAAGAGACAAAGTCGTTCTTACTTTCCTCCTTACGTCCTCATATCTAAATTACTGAATAAGCTGATTGCTAAAGACTATCAAAACGACATATATTGCCATTTTGCAGCACCAGCGACAGGCGTCACCTGGCTAACGTTGTGAAACAGTCGTAGTTTCATTCGGTTTGGACACCAAAAGTGCTTGGTTAGGTTTATGAAGAGGTCATGGTTACGTTACATAACTCATTTACATTATGTGAGTTAAAATAAGTCAGCATTGACTTTCTTGCTCTTTATGTCATCTTAGTTCCTCCGTTGCTCCTGTTTTAATCACTGTGACCACTAGAGGTCGTTGCCCAGCAATAAACATAAATACAGCTCGAATAACCTGCTCGTGATTACCTATGCTGCCGTTTTTCTGGTGGGGAAGGCCTGGCACATTCTGTGATATTGAGCCCACCATGAAAAAGCAGTGTAGTAAAGGTTTAGGCCAGTGGCTGCAAAGTAATGTGTGCTTGTAACCTGCTTTACTCCTTCTTCTTGGTTGTGTGCAGGAAGAGTTGCTTCCTCCTTGTTTTTTTCCTTCTGAGACTGCTTCATATGAAGAGGCCTAAAGAGGTTACTCTATCCAATATTTCAGGCAAAATAAGCAAAAATGAGAGAAAAGAGAGAGAATTTTTTTCTTTTTATACCATTAATCATCTCGTGAAGCCTTCAGATTTATGACTCCCAGGATGAGAAGTAGTAAGATGTAATTTAAATTCATATTTAATCTATCATCCACCACTGGCATTTCCCATGCATTCAGGCCGGTGGAGGAAGGCACATCAGCACCGGTGTAGACTGGTTGATGGCTTAAGTGGCCAGTTCTGCTCCACAGTAGCTGGTTTGGGATGGGTCTGAATATGGCCCTCTCTTCACACCAATGCACAAATTGAGGCAGAGGGGAGATGGTAAGTGTGCATGAGCCAGAAAAAGATTGACCTTGGAATAGGCAAGGTTATACTTTGCCCTGATTGGGCTTTCAAGGCATCAGAAGCTGAGATGTGTTAAGTAAAGGGAGCTTTTCTGTGAGAGCTTGGTGCTCTTTTTTGTCTTGCTTCCTTTTTGCTCTACTTTTATGGCTATAAAGTAATTATATGCTCTGCAAAGGCCCCGAAGCCCCGCACAAGGAAAACATAGTGTGCTATCGTAAAACAGACACTGCAGTAGAGGTCAAATTACCATCAACCAGATGGACGTGATTGTTCAGCACCTTTTTGTTTCTTGGTGAATTTCTAATTGTGGTTAAATCAACACAAGACGTGAATATATTTTCAGCCATTCTTTTACATAAACATATGAAACTGCAGCCCTCCTGTGTTAACAGCTGCTGTTTTTGAAGTCAATGGAGTTTCATTCACTCCAATCAGCATCCAGTCTTCGTGTTACAACAGCATTTAAATACACACTGAGTAGCATTCTAGTGCTCGTGGCTTGTAAACACAATTTGCACAGTTGTTCCTCGCTGGCAGAATTTCTCCTGGATGTGTTTGCCAGGTCACAGCAGCAGCAACACATCTACTAAATCCCTGGTAGAGACTCAAAGAAGGTGTACTTGAATGTATTAAAAGCTGTTATTTCCAAGAATCATGCACTTAGAGGTTGTGAGCAGGGATGTTAGTTGAAGGTGTTACAGGGTCTCATATTCACTGCCAAGGGTTTGTTGCCCAGAAATGTCCCAACATTCAGAAAAAAATGCGCTGTCATCTGAAGAAATACATCTCACATGATGAATACCAACGGGCCTTAAGTGCTATTTGTGTATGGTAATGTAAGAGTAGGTTTAAGTTATTTAAAAGAAGGCAAACAAACAGCAGCCGCAGCCATTTCCAGAATGGTTTTTCAATAATGCTGCTGCTCCTCCGTGGCACTCTGAAAAATCTGGGAGCGACAGTTTTGGGCCGAGACAGGAATAAGAATTTCGCTCATCAGGAATTCATTTCCATTTAGTGCAGTGAGTGCTCCGGCACTGTGAGTGGTTAAACATGGTTTAAATCACATACTAGGTGAGTGCAAAGAGAACATTCACTTAAAGAGCTCTTTCACAAAGCAGCCGTCCAATTACAGCCAGACAGGATAAGAGCCAAGGCCAATTAGACCTCCTGAGCAAATCACAGACAGTTCCTTATTGAATCTGCATTAAGACGCCTCACAGTTCTTTTGAATATAGTGGGAGAGATCAGCTGTCTGAGTTTGAAACTAATTTATAATAATTCAGTCAGTCAACAACCCTCCAATGATTAGTGATTATTACTGAACATACTTCAAGTTTAAACTCAGTTGTACTTGCTTGCTTTATAGCTGCAGAAAGCATAATGGTATAGTAAGTGGTGAACCTCGCTGAGCCTTTCCTCGACGCAGCTTTCATACCCAGTCATGATACTAAAACCTGCCTTTTGTTGCTCCTGTCCCAGCTTGTTTGAAACGTGTTCAGAATAAGCTTATATTTACAGAAATGCACATATATATGTACTATATTTGTACTGTTTTCAGTTGAGTATATGTCTAAAAGGATGAGCAAATTATCTCATTTTGTTTTATTTATATTCTACACTGTGTCCCACCTTTAGTGGAATCAGGCTTGTAAATATTAGTTGCTATTATACTAATTTTGTCATTATCAGGAATGCATCATTACTTAAAGTTGAAGAGTGAAGTTGGCAGTATTTAATATTCTTCTAACTGTCAACAAATCCCACAAAAACACCAAAATCAACTATGAACTGAACCCACTAACACGTGCTGTCTGAGTAACAAAGTCTGGTATGACTTCATCTTTTGTGCCATCGAGCTCCATTGTTTCCTAAAATTTCCCAAACATGTCATACTGGTGCAGAGGTTGCTGTGTTTCTTCATTATGATAAGGTTATTTTCAGTCAATCCCAGATAAACCATCCAGCCAACACAAATACTGAGTAGCACAATGAATGTGTTGGAATCTGTGGATGTATGTATGCGTCTAAGTGTAATATTTACTCCTGCATGAGTGAGATTTACTAAAATCTACAACGTCCTTCAATGCTTCTTTTTCAGGAAGTATTGAGAAACTAGTGAATTGTTGGTTTCGCTCTCATTTGCTGATGATTTGAAAACATAGAATAATGTCAGCCTTATCCATCAAGTACAACACGATTGGACCAAACTGATAGGTAGAGCGTTAATGCACCTTTAGTTCATGAACAGGCCAGCAGAGACTGCAGAATAGTCAGATTTTAATCATCATATTCACAGCACATTTACATGAATATTCACATCCATATGTCATGTTTTTATCAAATGCAGTCACACTAGACTCCAGGCAGTCAACTGGTAAACTGATATTGTGGCAGTCAGAAGGTATTGCATAAGAATGTATATATAGATTGACAGACCTCATATCATATAATCTTATGGTGTCACTTTGCAATGATCCCTTTGTTGCTTATTGAGTTTGAAATATGCATTTGTGCGTATTTATTTCAGGAGCTGATCACTACCTTATACATTGGCTTTCTGAGCCTGATCTTCTCCTCGTACTTTGTCTACCTGGCAGAGAAAGATGCGGTCGACAGCAGCGGCTCCACCGAGTTTGGAAACTACGCTGATGCCCTGTGGTGGGGAGTGGTGAGAATCTGTGTGTCTCTGTGTGTATGTGTGTGTGTGTGTGTGTGTGTGTTGTGATGGTTGCTAGGAGCTTAGTCAAAAATATTTACTTATTTAGACCTGGTCCAGTCACTGTGGTGCACATCTGTACGTATGATGCTTTTTGAGTGATTTGATTGTATAAAATTTTGAATTCATTAATTTATTAGAGAAGACTGATTCCACTTTCATGTCTGTATGATAAATATCAGGGGACTGTTAGCTTAGCTTAGCATAAAGACTCAAGAAGAGAACAAATCAGCATCCCAGCACCTCTTAAGCTCATTAATTCACACATTATTTCTTATTTGTTGAATCCAACATAACCTCATATGTAAAAGTGTTGACTTTTGGACACTAACAGTGATCTGGGTCAAAGTTCTCTGTTTGTTTGACTCATCCAACCACCCCACATTCCTCCAAATGTGGGATTTCTTGCTCTTTATGCTACGTCACCGGACTTTCTCCTTTGCTCCCATCATAATTATGGCGGCCACTAGAGGCCGCCACTAAGAGTGTACACATGGGTCATAATTAATCTTGCTTTCTAGTCTTTATGCTAAGCTAAGATAACCACCCGCTGTTCATAACAGACATTAGAGAGGAGCCGATCATCTCATGTAACATTCAGCAACAAGGCAAATAAGCATTTCCCAAAATGTCAAACTATTCCCTCAATTACCAGTTAATTAAGTCAGCTCGATTAGATGCATCTTACATATTTCACTTATTTATTAAATTCCTATAATTAATTAATTTCATTTATTATTATTATTTGAAATAACCGTTAATGTGAGGCTCTCAACCTGAACTGATTCTGATGTCACATTTTGATCAGATTACAGACTGTATTACTATAACATTAACACCGACATTACATGCATTATGTTTGAAGGAAAGTCACATTTTAAATACTGTTTTAGTGGCTTTCTCTGTCTGACTTTCAACAGCAGGATTTTGCAGAAACCACTGACTTGTTTTAAACAGTATTTGGCGAGTGAAAGGTCAAATATAGACTGTTTTATCTGTACTACTGTTGTTACAGTAGGAGTTGTGAGAACACCCTTGGGCACATCCAGTGGGCCGCTAATACAAGCAGCAAAACAAGTACTGTAGATAATACAAGATGAAATTTTATTTTCAGACAATAAGTCACCACCCACTATGCCTCTTGGAAACTTCAGGGACTCTGATATTAAAAAAATACACACACGCACTCGCACACACACCTGCACACACAGCAGACTCATAACAACTTCTCTGTGAGGTTTACTTACAATATCCACCATGAGTTTTATCAGGTTTGGGTTCACTTTCACATCTTTCACATACTCACAGTCTGTACTGGCTTCTCTCTGCGCATGAGATGTAAGTGAGAGTCAAAGAAAAGGTCAGAGTTGGTGTCATGCTTTACAGTCAACACTCAAAGTAGATTTATCAACATGCTAGCACTGTCATTGTGGGTTTGTTAGCATTTACCTCAAAGCACCACCGTGCCTCACAGAGCCTCTAGCACGGCTGTGGAGTCCTAACAGCAGTGCACAGCCTCTTGCATTAATTCCCTTGTTTTTTTTCCAAAGGTGACAGTGACCACTATTGGATATGGAGACAAAGTGCCACAGACCTGGATTGGAAAGACCATTGCATCCTGTTTCTCAGTCTTTGCCATTTCCTTCTTTGCTCTGCCTGCAGTAAGTGGAAAGAGAAATTACTGAACCAGAACATCTTTCAGGCTGAGGTGTCTTGCATGTGCTCACAATGATGTGTGTTTTGTTCAGATCCTTGGCATTATCAATCCCTTTCGAGTGACTGCTATGGCATGCAAATGTTACCAATGGAAAAAAACAGTCCCTGATAGAATGGTGGTTTTAAAAACTCTGTTTCTGTCACATTAATTCCCGCTGAACCAAATATATGATTAGTTTGGTCTTTTAAGTATGTACTAAGAAAACATAAAGTGTCTAATTAAGGCCTCAGTGCACAATCATATAACAAAGCTGGCTCTGACATGTTTTACCAGCCACTGAGAAGATTTGAAAGGATTATAGTTAAACAGAGCTGAAAGCTTAATACAGTCTTTAATAATGTGTGCATTAAGTGCTGTAAGGACCATGACAAACCACACAGTGGCTTTACATCGTACTATAAAGCTCCTGCCAGGTTATAAACAAAGACAGAAAGCAGCTGACAGGGCTGCATTAGATTTGGTCCTTTTTCGTCACTGAATGCATGTTAGTTTAAGTTTGATTTTACGTCTTTTCTGTCGATGCCCTCAGGTCCTATAACACTGCAAGAGACAGTTTGAGGACCTCAAAGTTGCGATATGCAGTAACGATTGATAATGCTAATTCTTTGGTTCAGTGATCATACAGTAGTGTATAAAAACAGTTAAGAGTCCAGACAGTTTTCAACTTGTGATAGAAGGCCGAGAAAAGCAAGGAATCCCTCACATTGAAGAAACTGTCGCCACCATAAACGACTGAGGAACATTTTAGTGTATTTTTTAAAGTGAACAAACTGAATAATAGACTTAAATGTTTCAGCACTGAACGGCACAATATTCCTTAATTTTTGGTTAACTCTGTGTTTATTTCTGTCTTTTGAATCATGCTGCTGCCTGTAAGTGCGTCGTTAAAATGGAATTAATGAGCAGTATCTCTGCTGTGCTGTTGTTCACAGGGAATCTTAGGCTCAGGCTTTGCCCTGAAGGTGCAGCAGAAGCAAAGGCAGAAACACTTCAATAGACAGATCCCTGCAGCTGCCTGTCTCATTCAGGTATTTTATATTTGACCAAAAAATACTCAAACAACCACAATACAGCCGGGGGACTGAACTGTCTGGAAGCCCTAGTCTTATTACTGAGACCGTCCTTTCATGTAACCCTTACTTTCTCTCTTGCATAGAACATATGCTGGCATGAAATGAGTCCTGTCCAACCAATATATTGCTATTTTCATGCCCCTCCAGACATCATGGAGATGTTTTGCAGTGGAGAACTTTGATTCTGCCACATTCAAGATCTTTTTGCGAAAGAGATCCAACATCCCGGCCTCCACTCTGTCCACCCCCAAGCCCAAGAAATCGGTTAGTAATCATATTATAGATTTCACTGTAACGGCTTCTTATAGTCAGTGTTGAGTTAATTATGTACACAAAGGCAAAACCAATGCAGTATGAAGCAACAGCTCTGCAATACCATAAATCCTACCTTCATGAAGGTTATGTCCTTTTTTTTGTTGGTCCAACTTTATGGTTATTTTGAAGGCTGTAGTTTGTGGTGGGTTGAAAGTGGTGCTACAGTTGGACCTATGTGATGGTTAGTTCAGCTGTAATTTATAAATGAGATAAAACAAAGTCAAAAGGAAATCAATTCTGCCGCTAACCGACACTAGTACAGACTCGAGGGACGAGAATCTGCATTCAATCATTGCACTGTGTGATGTGTCATAACTGTGTCACAATTTATTGTTGTGGTGATTAAAAACCAAACTGGTTAATAAAACTTGAAATTTGAGCTATAAAAACATCGTCATTACTGTAATATGTGTGAAATCTGTGTGGGGCGGGGGAATGAAATTAAGGCAGAAATAAAAAAAAAAAAAGATATGCAACCAAGACGGCAGCCAGCAGCAATTAAATATTGATAACGATTATTTTAGCAGCAGCATTACTGCTACTTGGGTACAGACCATGCCCACACAGTCAGCTTTGTAAAATTAGTGCAGAAATATTTTTGACCATGTTTACAAAGGGCTTATAAGGTCTCACACACGCACACACCCACGTCTGCATAAATGAAACCATTTGAATTTTTTTCAATGTAGAAAACTTAGTAGGATCATTATTTGCTGTAATGTCGCTCAGGTGCCAAACAAATAAACACTCCTCCACAGGAAGCCTTTGTTGATCTGAGATGTTTGCATTTATTGGGCAGGTGAAGATAAGGAGGAAGTTGAAGAGCACTGACAAGGACAACGGTCCAACTTCTCCCACAATTCCCAGCATCACCTATGACTCTGTATTTGACAGTGGGAGGGAGCTGAGTTCAGATGTTTACAGCACTGTGGGCACAGGTACTGTACTGTACACACACAATGTTACACTGAGGTTGCACCTAACAGGGCTCACACATTTTACCAAAATCTTTGCCAGAGTCTCTCCATGTATGGTAGACGTCTAACCAGTTAATGAGATAATTTGCTAATCTTTTTTGCCATAAACACAATCAAAAACAATTCCTTGATTTTTGTAAATATATGCATATTCTGAATTTGATGCAGCAGCACGTATCAAACAAACTGGGAAAGTTGTGGAACGCTCCAAAAACACCTGATTGGAACATTCCACAGGTGAACAGGTTCATTGGTAACAGGTGATAGTATCATGATGGGTATGAAAGGGGCATCCTGGAAAGGCTCAGTCGTTCACGAGCGAGGATGGTGCGAAGTTCACCACTTTGTCAGTTTGTTTGCAGATGATCGCTTTCTATTTTTATGTTTATTTTACACAATCATCTTTGGAATCAGGGCTGTAGATGGTTTAATTAAAAGCAGAATAATCATTCACAATGTCACTCAAGATGCAAATAAGCACAGGAAAGAAATAACTAAAGCTACACTGCCTGCACACCATTCAATGATCGCTCAGTGAAAAGACCATGTTTGATGTGACCTCAACATGTAGGGTCGCAGCCACAGGAAGGGGAAGCAGCAAAGTCCAAACAGGCACTGCCGAACTTACAAAACACCACACAAACACACAGCCCTGCTGGATCAATGATGGAGGACTGAGAATGATATCGAGCAATTCAAATCAAATACTGATTTCCAGTCTTCTTTAACGTAGCCTGTGTGTTGTGCACTCCATGTGCCTCAGTTCATTTCAAATTTGTTGCAGTTTTTATGAAAGCAGAATTAATGATTTAGTATTTAAGGAAATAAAGAAAACAAGCAGAACATCAGCTGACTTTCATTTTGCAGATGTCTTCAGTGTTGCAGCGGTTCCACACACAGAGATGTGGACTCAGAGGCAGAGCATTTAAAAGCAATCAATCGTTTACTTGTTTAGAAGTTCAAGGCAGAACTCGGCAACAGGTAATCAGTCATCAAACAAAGCAGGCCAGGGGCACGCAGGCAAGAAAATAAACAAAAGCTGAAGAGCTAAGACTTGGTAGCACATTACACAATCTGGCAAACGACTGGGGAAAAGAAGGCTGTAATATATGCATGGATAATGAGTGGATGGGGAACAGGTGTGCTGGTGAGAAAGAGATCAGGTGAATGGGAATAGCGGGAACACACTGAGGGCAATAACAGGTGCAGGTGGGAAATGGCAGGAGAGGTTAAAGGTATGGAATTTGGCGCTGTGTCTGCCATTTTCATAGCTTCCTCTCGGGTGCATGCTGCTTATGGTTTGGCACCTGTTTGCTGCCTTTTTTATGAAGTCCCACCTGTGTGCCGTTATTGACTGGGAACTACACACCAACTGCCCAAAGATCCCAAACAGAGCAAAATAACATGAAAATACAGGCAGAGGGAATAGTGTCTGCACATTGCATATGAGGAAAATGCTTGCATGATATACTTTTAATGACTGTTAAAAAAAAAGGGAAATAAGCAAAAATGTGCAACAATGAAACAGAGGCAGGTGTTGCGACAGGTGCCGGGTGTTACTGCAAACATAGAACAGAATTTAGTGATTACAATGGCCAAGAGAAAAATATTCAGTCCTTAATAATCTAGACAACATCTAGTTTTTAAGCTTTAAGGATGGAAGTGTCTGTCAAATGGATGGTCAGTACACAACTTTGGTCCAGGCTGAAACATCTCAATAATTACGAGATGGATCGCCATGAAAGACTGCACAGAAATGCATGGTCGCCAGAGGATGAATCCTACTGTGAATCCTACTGACTTTTCATCCAGCAGTGCCGGAAGGTCACTTATCTAATTTAATATGTTAACATTTACTAGAATGATGAGGTGCAGGCATTCATGGTCCCCAGATGATGCATATTTTGACTGACTTTTGCTTGTTTAGCATGTTGCACCATCATCAGGTATAAATTTGTCCAGTGCTATGGTTTATGACCAAATACCTGCAAAACTGATGAGATTCCCAGCAGCTTCAGCTGTTTGTGTTAAGTGCTAATTAGCAAATGTTAGCACGCTAATGCACTAACCAAAACTACTTGCTGGAGGAAAGAGCAACAACATTTATATGTGCAGCAAAAAAGTGAGCAAGTCTTTTCCTTTAACTGCTAAAAGATGTCTCAGACCTTTTACTTAATGACAGAAAATGGCCCTTGCACATCATCATTGCCATTATATAACATAAACATGTTTTTATGTCATCTGTCATAAATACACCATCCTCTCTTCCTGCCTGCCATGAGTCACTCGCATCCCTCATTCATCAGATTGTTTAGATAGACAGATGGACAGACAAACAACATATTACAGATGTGAGCTGACCTTCTGACAATCCTTCTTGGATTGGTCAATCCAGACTTGGAATAAAAGAAACAGAGCTGTTATCATCAAACTTCAACCCTACAGAGTAACAAAGACTCACTAATTCAGTATCATCTTTGAAATGGCCTCATTCATTTTTGTAATCATTTCATTTCCTGTGTTCCTTGATTGTGCCTTTAAAGCTTTCTCCTCATTTAGTACTGTACATTTATTTGTAAACCCTTCCTTTTGAAAAAAATTCTATGAATAAAAAGAACCATCATCATTATCATTATTATTATCAGTGCTGCATGGACGACCTCACTGGATGGAGATGAGCAAAATGAGATTCAGGAGAGGACAATCTGTTTGCTGTCCCCCAGGAGATAAATATAGGCCCATTTAGCATGTCCATAAGATGTAAACATTTGCTTGGATCATACTCTTTGTCGTTTTTATTTATGTTGTTTATAACCTTTTTCTTTTACACCAGCTGGTAACCTGAAAAGCTGCCTAGATGCGTGACTGCAGTGCTGCCACCAACATGTACTGTGCAAATGATTTTGCTTTGCAGAATTAGATTTGCTCAGTTGTAAAGATGTATACGTATGTGTCTGTTTGCTTTGTGTTCAATCGAAATCACTGTCTTTGATCGGAAGATAAATGGATTCTACAGGTTGTACTGCACATCTAACACCAATGGCATGCTGCTTTTAACTATGAATCATTGAAATGAATTGCCACATTGCCATCTGGTGTGCAATTGTATTGCCTGGGTACACAAACCGATGGTGGCTCAACAGCTCGGATACTTACAGAGTTGTTCAAATTCAGTAATTTCGGGTTTAGTTTAAGTTTCGTGGTTTATCTATACCTCACATTGTTGAGATCTTATGGTCATAAATAGTCAATGACATGTGCTACTCCTACTTGGACTCAGTTGCCAGTTTATTAGGAACACCTAGCTAAAAGTAATGCGGTCTAAGCAGCAGTTCTGCAGTTAATCCTACCTTCAATAACATTATGGGTTTACAGGCGTTTCTGCGTGAATGAGGATAAGTAACAGACAGCCTCTACCTTTTCTTTTATCTTTATCGTGAAGTCTGCTCCTTTCATCCAGTTTGACGGCTTATTTCCCTGTCTTTTTCCTCTCTCGATGTTTTGTCGTGTACCTGGTTTAGCAGGATCCCACACACTGGGAGGATGTGGTGAGCTGCTGTTAGTGTCCACGTCCTGCACTCGTCCTCAGTACACTTACTGTCTTCTCTCACCGTCCAGTTTAACAGTCCTTTTTATCCTCTCAGTTACTCTAACAGCATGATTTTTTTAATCAGTGCATGATGCCCATTGTGTTGTGTTCAGCTGTTTGCTCAATTATATGAGTGAACATGAAATTCCACTATTAGCATAGTTTTTGACTATCATTGCTGTAGTCCTTTGTTTGCCGTGTAGTAAACACTGATGATGTTTGTGTTTCTCTTCATGTGTGCTTCAGATCTCCAGCAGTCCTGGACATCTTTGTCTTCCCTTCAGTTCAGCTCGCCCCCTCCAGGTAACACCATCTGTTGATATGAGTGTTTTTATGTTGCTTCGTTTACTCCATAGACAATAGATGCATCACAAGGGTCAAATGTAGACTTAACTATAGTTTAAAGTAGACATCTCAAGTCTAGTAAAAGGTTGATATGTCAAGTTGATCACATGAAGAAAAGTTGCACATTTAAAAGAAAATTAAAAATAAATCATATAGCCATATGTGTGGCGGAGTATCACACAGACCCACCAAGTGGTTAAAGCACTGCTCTGTACTCTGTTATTGAGAAATATCAGTCAGCATGTCATGGCTTGTCGTATCACATCTCTCCTGGTTGACAGCATCAATTACTGTAAGTCCATTCCATTCAGAGTCCATTTAAAGCAGACACATTTCATTTTCACGCGTCAAACATCAGGCACAGGACCAGCTGTATCGCCCGTCTCTAGCTGGTGCAGTTTCAAAACACACATTCAAATAATTACAGGTCTTCAACAGCAACTCTGCTGCCTTTGCTGCACACCTCTCGCCAGGCACGGCAACAACTTTTGGATTTCAGGTTATGGTAAAAATCTGAGACGTCCTATTTCTCAGTCTCCCAGATTTTTCTTTTTGTGTTTTTGTTTATTAATTTATTCATGTTGTATTTTTATTTTACATGAATCTGACACCCACAGCTGACCAATCCATGTGTTTTTAAGACCTCGTATCACCAAATCTGAGACCTAAATTCAAACCGGCCTTGTAACCTTGAATAGTAGTTTTTTCTTTGCTCACAGTGACAGAGATGTGCTTTTCGCACAGTGAGATGACTCACAGGTGATGCTGTAAATGCGTATCTTTTTTTCCCCATCTGAAAATGACAGCTCTCTTATAATATTGATCCGAATTATGTACACTCAGGGTCAGAGGTCACACAAGGTCATAACACTCCCATAATGAAGAAGCCCTCCCTAAAGCAACAAGCTTGGACATGGAAAGATCAGCCCACCCTCACCAGAAAAAAGACTGTGTAGGTCAACTGCAAGCAGGTTATTACAACGAATATTTATGGTCATTGTTAGGTGACGACCTCTAGTAGCTGTGGTAATTAGCCGTTGACCCGTTTTAACTTACATAATGTACTTAAGTCACATACACAACAGTAACATACTTATTTGAACGACCTTGTTCTAAACCTAATCAAGTAATGTTGGTGCTTAAACCTAAGAAAACTACGACTATTTCACTACATTAACGACATGATAACGAAGGTCCAGTACGACGAAGGTCAGCCTTCATCATAATGGCTTGTCACTGGTGCTCTCCGATGGTGATATTAATCGTTTTGGGAGTCGCTGGCAATTGACCTATTGACTCAATAGGTCAATTGCTAATGAGTTCAGGTATGAGGGTGTGCTGTGTAGGACTGTTACACACCATTAGTGCAGCATGAGATCAAAAGAGAGCAAATCAATAAATTACATTGTAAATCAGCAAACCTGAACCTGACCTGAACCCTGAGCTGGTCAACAAATGTTCTGGCTGCACAGATATATATAATACAATGAAGTCTAAAGCATGTTTTCATGTGTGTATGTGTGTGAACATGCAGTGAAAAGAAACCCTGGCCTTTTGGACGTCCACTCCCCCACCCCCCTCAGGAGGAACTGCAGCTTTGCAGACGACCTGGAGCTGGAGCCAGAGCGACATGGTGAACTGTCACCTGCCACCTCAGTGTCACAGTGAGTTCACCACCACTGCACTGTGTTTATGTGTGAGAATATTTTGATAAGCATGTCGGAGAACAGTTGTGTGTATATTTTCCTAATTGTAATTACCTTTGTAATATGCCAAAACCCAGAGCTCACCTGTCTGCTGTGTAATGATTCTCTATTGGGGAAAAGTACTTGTTTTTGCACTCGCACAGTGAGAGACTGAGACAGATATGAGGAAATGAGTGTTAAGTAACTGCAGTGTAAGTGCACAGTAAGTGAAACAAATGGAGCGACACTTGTGACCCATGGGATTTCCTTTCTAAATGGCGGGGCAGTGATGCAGAGCGGGAATTGCATGCCGCAGCATTGTTGGCAAAGATCACCCTGTGCTCTACTGACTCCAAAATAAGTAACCAGCTGTTCTCAGAGAGCAATAACACATCAAATCCCACGCTAAATTGAACCATTATGAGATACTACTGCTTGTTTTATCCATGACGAGAAAACACCTAGTTAAAAAAGGTTGAAAAATATTCTTCTTTTTTTGTCAAATGTTTGTGGAAAACCTTGGATTTTAAGGTGAATCACAGACTGAATTCCACATTGTCCGTCTTGTTGGCAGCAGGGGAGAAACCCCTGTTGAGTCATTGTTGCAGGATAACTCTAAGATGCAGTATGGATTGTTGATGTTAAATTGTTTGCGGCTTCCTCGGTATTGACATTGCAGTACAGAATGTTTTGGTAAATTGAAGATGATTGAGGTTTTTAAAGTTTTAACAAAACCAGCACACTTTCTCACAAACAAACAAAAATTACACTTCGAGTAACACAGCAGACGTGGGCTTAAACGTGACACTGAAAGAGTTGGGATTGCAGCAGTTAGTAGGATGGGAGAAAAAGTTCCTCCTTGAAATCTTTTTCACGTTTCTCGGCTTGTATTGTTTTTTTTCCATCTCACAAAGCAGACCAATTGCAAGAGGAAACAAAAGATGCAAAAGCTGTTACATTCATGCACTGAGGGTGCATTAAGCCAAGGCAAAATGCTTCTCCTTTATTCCGACAGAGGTTTCAATTGGATACATGGAAGCACAATTTTGCTGAAACACAAATAATGCAATTTTAATCAGGGCAGCAACTATTCAGTAATTGCCGTAGGAGTCAGAGCTAATCATGTTGTTTGTGATAAAAGTGATGGGATAACAAAGATGTGCTACCTCCAGAACTGATCATAAGTACAGCAACTTTCTGAACTGTCAAAGAATTTTGAATTAAGAAACAGAAAATAGTATTAAACAGTCTCTGAACACCTCTAAAAACATGGCTTCTCGTCCCTGTTAACTTCTATTTCTACTTTGCTGTTGTAGTAGGTGAAAACTGGAATTGCAGCTCAAAGTGCTTTACAACAAAGAAATCACATGCACCAAGTGAGTGCTTCACATAGAAAAGACATAGAGTGGACATAAAAACAAACAAAATAGTGAAAGGACAATAAGATGTATTAGTGTTTTAATTAATATTTAGTGCACTGGATTCCCAGATATCAAAAGGCAGAATGTTTCCTAATCAGGTAGAAGCATGTGTGACTGGCATCCACCTCTGCACAAGAGAAAATAAGCTTAATTCCAAAATGTTGCACTGTTCTTTTAAGGATTATAACCCTGAAAATTTGCTCAAGATTTATACGTGTTTGTTAATGTTTGGGTAAAGAGAAGACCCTCTCTCACTATTCAAGCTTCACTTTCAGTCGAATTCTAAATCTCTCATTAGGGTTGAAAGAAACTGTGTATTTTCCTCACTGTCTGTTTCTGGTTATATCACCACCATTTGTGCTGGAAAATGGATTTCTGTAATAGGTCATGGAGCACAGTATTTACATTTCACGACATGATGCTAATTTGACAAAATGTTACGAAAGCTTTATTTGAAAATCGGTCCATTGCATTGTCCGTGAGAAGTCCATTATGAGGCACACGCTGACCTTGTTTTAGTCTTTCACCTAACTGGACTCAACAAAGAGCTCACTACTCTCCAACTCACAGGCTCATTCACTGCTTCTCCAGGCTAATGAAACTGGTGAGTAATAGCTCTTCAATAATGCCCACAACATAAAAATGGAGGCTAAATGCACTACAGTCACTCTGTGTTTTTAATAATGATGTTCAGAGAAACACACACCTTAAAAATCATCCACCTTTTGTTCTTAGTGCAGCTCACCTTGATCACTTTCAAAGGAAGGGAGAGGCTTTAAATGAAGGATGAACATTAATATGAAACTGCTGCGCTGACTGTTTTCCCCTAAACTGACAGGGTTAGGGTATGAAGGCCGTGGTGAACCATCTTTTTATGGTTTCACACACAAGAAAAATAAAATGGGTCTCAAGAAAATGATGCTGTAACCTAGATGTTAAAGCTTTAATTCACTAACAAAGACCACGCTGACAAGATCAGGATTTACAATGGTTTAATGCATGCTATGGATGGAGGAGAGCATGGATGATGAAAGATAATACATCATTTGGAATGAAGAGATGAGAGTCGAGAGACAAAAGGAAGGCAGAATGTAGGGAAGGAGGGATGAAGGGATGAGGGGAAAGAGGGATGAATGGATGGAGGGATGAGAGTCGAGGGACGAAGGGAAGGTAAGATGTAGGGATGGAGGGATGAAGGGATGATGACTCAAGGGAAGGCGGGCTGAGGATTGAGGGATGAAGGGATAAAGGCACATGGAGTAAGGGATGAAGGGATGAGGAGCGAGAGGTGAGGGATGAAGAGATGAGGGTATGAAGGGTTGAAGGGATGAGGAGTGAAGGGAAGGCGGGCTGAGGATCGAGGTATGAAGGGATAAAGGCATGAGGAGTGAGGGATGAGGGGATGAGGAGTGAGGGATGAAGGGATGAGGGGATGAATGGATGAGGGGATGAGGAGTGACGTGTAGAGTGAGGGATAGAGGGATGAGGTTAGAGGGGCGGCAGAGTAGGGGAAGAGGGGTGAGGGATGAGAGGATGAAGGGAGAGATCCAGGCCACGGATGGATGGAGTGTGAGCTGCTCTGTTCCTTAGTTATAAAACTCCATTGACTTGCTTTCTTTTGCTTTATTTATTTATTCTTTTATATATAAAAGTATCTTCAACAGTAATTTCACAGCAACATGAACACATTCTTTTGAAACTCTTACACAGACTGACAGAGTCACACCGAAAAGCCATCCGGGTGATCCAGAGAATGCGTTATTTTGTGGCCAAGAGAAAATTTCAGGTAAGTATGACGTTGTGTTACAGCAAATAACTTTTTCTACTTATACACTGGTAAATAATAGATTGTCTAGATAGATGTCTTTGTAAATAAAAACTTCACTTACAATGTACTGACCCCTCTGCATTTTGAGGGGACTGAAGACAATCTGGTTTCACTCTGAAGCAGTTTTGCAGTGTAAACATTGATTAATGCAACTAACCTGATACTGATTAATCATAGAGTTCATACACATTATGTACAGTCATCATTTGGCATCTACACTTTGACTTTAAACTCTTTATGAGCAAACTCCAGGCTCAGCTGCAGAGTTTGGGGAGTGACGATAATAAATTTTGGCCCAGGTCAACATCGATTCAGACCTACAGGTGGACAGAGTTA
The DNA here is from genome assembly GCA_037975065.1 of Chaetodon trifasciatus. Taxonomy (NCBI): domain Eukaryota; kingdom Metazoa; phylum Chordata; class Actinopteri; order Chaetodontiformes; family Chaetodontidae; genus Chaetodon; species Chaetodon trifasciatus. The sequence goes on along the minus strand of JBBMOE010000001.1, from coordinate 4,300,997 downwards.
AAGCTAATGATGATAAAAGCTGCAGCAGAATTAGCAAGTGTTTGAAGTTAGAGCAGAGTTTCCAAATGAGAAGCACAGCAGCAGCATAGCACAACAGAACAAGTAGGCAGAACTTCAGCAGCTTAAACTGATTGCCTTAAACTGCTTGTTGCAGCAAATCATCTACTTAAACCTGCTACAGGGTTTGTTCCCGTCAATCATCAGTTAATTCAGTGAATATGAATTCTGCATGTGGAGAATTAGTATTTGGTGTCTGTAAAACCTCACCGCTCCTGCAAACGTACAGTAAGCTCAGCAGCAGAGACTGGGGAGTGACAAACAGAAAGGCTTCATGCCCGGCAAGAAGTTAATATATATTTTCTCTTGTAGCAAGCTCGTAAGCCATATGACGTTCGAGACGTGATTGAGCAATACTCCCAGGGTCACCTCCATCTCATGGTGCGAATCAAGGAGCTCCAGAGAAGGTAAACTACTTAAGAGCTTTGAATTAGATCAGCTAAAAATGGTCGATGATGTGTTTTTGCAAGGCAAGAGAGTGAGGGAATGAAGGAGGAGACACAGAGCCAGTGTGTACATGTCTATTCTTCTGACTTCCATTGCTTCTCTCAGACTAGACCAGTCTTTGGGGAAGATAACTTTGTTCCAGACGAGCTCAGGTAATTAATCACTCCACTGCTCTCTCAAAATATCGTACAGTAACTATGGCACAAACCAGAGTCCTAATCCTCCTGTCTTATTTGTTTGACTATTGTCTCCCTCTGAAGACCGAGCCAAAGACAAAGGCAACAACTCCATCGGATCCAGACTCAACAGGATGGAGGACAAGGTGGGATTTGTGCAACTGGAGAGGAACGCTGGAGTAATATTCCCCCGCCTTTCACTGTTTCACATCATTTCCTTCGTTTGTAAAAGAACAAAGTCAAAAATTTACATGACTGTGTTTGTATCAACACTTTCAACTTTTATGAAAATGTTACAAACTCCCATCAAGAGGATATTAATGACACCACTGCAGTTTCACTTCTCACTCAAATTGGGCATAGTTTTGGATCATGCAACAAAAGTTTAACTGGCTTTTTCTGCTGTAGTATGAGATATCTGTGCGTAGACATCTGGCCCTGTTATTGTTGATTCAGATATAAAACTTTAACAGCTTGTGCCAGTTCCTCAGCACATAAAGAGAAATCATGAGATTGTTTCTTTCATTTTTTTGTGCTGTGTGTCAAAACAAAGAAAAACAAAAAAGTTGGATCACAACCTCCCCGAACTCCCTCCCTCAAGTGTGCCTGACATTCCTGCCTTGCAACCAACCAAACAACATTCATCTCTTGTTTGTGAATTAATGATGATTTTCAGTTTCATTTATTTTCAACTGGAAAAAAGTTTGTGATGGTGTGACTTATAGGGATCCTAATTTTCACCCTAAACACTCTGTTGTATCCTTCAAACATCCTTGTAATGAATATCTGTTAAACAGGAATAACTGCAGCATTATTCTTTGGTGAACACAGAATTTACTCTCAAGTGTTTAATTGAATTAGAGTGAAAATGAGTGAAATGCATAGTAATGATTGTGCTGACCTGGAGTAATGACTCCACATCTGAGCTTTCATCCATCAGTATTTGATTCAACTCTCACAGATAACACACATGGACCAGACGCTAAACCGCGTGGCAGAGTCCCTCACCTTTCTGCTGGACCAGAGGGACGTCAGTGAGGGCGAAGGTGGAGGCAGGCCGAGGCCACGGCTCGGGCGGATCTTTCCCGTCCTCTCTAACCATGACAGCCTGCCAAGCTACGATCAGCTGTCTTCATCACCTTCGTCCTTCTCTTCCAACACTGCCAATACTGCAGCCTGCCCCAACCCTCCCCACAGCACCACCATTAGTCTGGATGAGAGCTGCTGAAACCAAACAGCCTATCTCTCTATCTATGTGGTAACTAAGGATATCCTTTATGACTTTTTGATGTCTGTTTTACTAAATTAATAGTATATTATGCCATCAAACTGTATAATTTCTGTGAAAACTGCTCCTTTCTCTAATTGCAGTAACTAAAAAATAGAGCTAAAACCAAGTTTAATTGCCATAACTACACTCTTGGTAATCTCTTAGCTCTAACTGCCTTAGCACTTATTGCACTTATCTGCCACACAGATACAGACAACTAGAAAGTTCAGTGAAGACTAGCCGGTGAGAAGGTCCTGGTTAGCCTTAGCTAAAGCTACAATTAAATGTGCTTTCCTAGGTGTTTCATGTAAATCAAAAATTGTGCTTTTGAACTTGAAGGCCTTAGCGGAGAAAAAGATTTAAACCCAGATGCATGGCTCAGACACAGGCGGTAAAAAGCAGTCAAATTTAGTTTAGTAGTCAAAATTCAGGCAATAGTCAAAAACCAGGCTAGCAGTCAAAACAGGTAAATTTATCTGAAAGAGATCAGGCAGTGAAACAAATGTTAATTTGGACGGACACCTAGCAAAACCAGCACATCCTCATACCAAAACGATTGAACGAGTCTTCATCTTTTGCTTCCGTCATAATTACTATGTCCACTAGAGGTCGCTGCCTAACAAACATGAATATGGATCATAATAACCTGCTGACAAAGTCGACATGTCTGGTTGTTTTTCTGGTGAGGATGGGCAGAGCAAAACAGATACTTTCAGTTCCTACATACACTGTACACGTTCAAAAATATTCTCAAAAAAGTTAGTTCACTGGAAAAGAAAGCTGAAAAAAAAAAAAAAAAACTATTTGTTGGTAGACACAACATTATTCCCTTGCATTCAGTGAAGAAAATCCAAGGGCAGATGGTAATGATTTTTTTGTGTGGATAGAATAAAAAGCCTAAAAACATATAAAATGAGGGCGTCATCACTTTTCTGTTACACAGTTTGCCAAACAGCCCTGAAAAAAATGAACCTTGTTTTCTTTCCACTTTACTACTTTGCTGAATGTTGGCATTGTGACATTTGGTGACACATCAGAGGATGTTGGATATACAAGATTTATTTTTTACTTTGCGACACAAAGTTGTTAAAAAAAAAAAAATGCTAGTTGTACTTCCTTTATGCTACTCACAAAACAAATTTCTAACAATGGATAAAGAAATAAATCAGAAAAATAAAACAGTTTTTATGGTGGAATGGAGGATGAATTGAGGAGGTACATATGTGAAAGAGAAACATCATTATTGACTTTTCAACACTGATATTTCAGCTTATTGTATCAACTTTAGTTTCATTGAAGTGCAAAGTTAAATAGTTGCCTTTTTAAAAACATTCACCTATTTGAATGCCAAAGACGTTGCCACAGCCATGGCTGTTGAAATTACAATAAATTTAATTGCATATTTGGTGAGAGGCCTTACATTCAAATATTTCACTTGAAATCTTTCAGTTCAGTAAATTGCTGTTTTAATTTAGTTTCACTTTTTGTAAATGTTTAGAAATAGCAAAGAAAATGTATCATATCTCTGTATGACGTGATTTATATGTGTTATTCCACACAACTAAATGAGGCATTAACTTCTATCGTGATAAAGAAAAACACCCCAAATCCATCTAAAGCTAACGTTACCAGCTTAGCAGATATCTCACTTTTTGACACTGGTGGTATTCAGTGATTCAGTTTGATAAATAGGAGCAGACTTAACTGTTTATGAAATTTTTGAAAGAGCTGACATGTTGGCATTTCAGTTTGTTATTCTACATAACTCAATGGGGCATGAACTTCAGTCATGATAGAGAAAAACACCCCAAATCCATCTAAAGCTAATGTGACTAGCTTAGAAGATATCAGAAGCTACCATCTCAGCTTTGGATGCTAGTGGAATTCATGTAATTGGGTTATGTAAATAACAGGAAAAAAGGTTAACAAACATTTTTGAGCTGACATCTTGCCAATTTAGTTTGTTTTTCCACATTACTAAATTCAGCATGGGCTACCTAGCTAACTAAACTCCAGCTAAAGCTAAGATTATAGCTTAGCAGGGATAGCTACCAACTCAGCTTTTGACGCTAGTGAAATTCATGTGATAGCGTTTGGTAATATAGGGACAGACAAAACTACTAAATAAATGTTTTAAAGGAGCAACTTAGTTTGTTATTCAACACAACTGAATGTGCCTAAATCCATTCACGATGAAGATAAACTCCCTAGCTAGCTAATTCTGCTAAAACTAATGTAACTAGCTCAGTAGCTTTCAGTAACTCTCATCTCAGGTGTTTGGGTTTGCTAAATAGAAATAAACTCCTTCAGAAAACCAGATACATTTCATTCCTATGAGCTATAGACTGTGCATAATCAAAATAGAGTTTGTTTTAAATTGAATCAGTTAAAATGGAAATCTGGAAAATCCCAGTTTGATGGAGAGGCGCTACTGCATTATTCTCTTCCAAATCCAAAGGCAGATATCCAAAAGACATAAGATGAATGCATTATGATCTTTCTGTTATACAGTTTGCCATGAATCTATCTATCTATCTATCTATCTATCTATCTATCTATCTATCTATCTATCTATCTATCTATCTATCTATCTATCTGCTGCTGCTTTGCTGAATATTGGCAGCATACTTATGTGAAATCTCATCAGACTCGGGGATAAACGGGATTTACTGTATGTGAAGAGAAACATCAATATTGACCTTTCAACACAGATTTTTCAGCATATTGTATCAGCACTAGTTTCATAGCTGTGAAGTGCAAAGTCCCTTATTTCCCTGTAGGAGTCATTATTTGCCTTTTTGCCTTATTACACTTGACATTTATTCAGGTTAATGCCAAGTGCCTCGGCATCATGTGCTGTGATTGTGAATTCCATTCATTTTAGGGTAGGTGCCTTACATTTCAATGGTTCACTTGAAAGTTTCAGTTTGATCAAATGCTATTTTTACAGTTTTAATCCTATTTCACTTTTTTGTAAATGTTTAGAAATATTTTTCTGTAGCAATAAAAGATTGTGGTAATTATTACAGAACGTATATGTGTTGTGTCTGGTGCCTTAAGGGGAATCTCTGACTAAAACAAATGAGCTAAATATTTCAGTCTCAGTGAGTTTTTTTTTTATTCTTTTGCCAGAGGTGCTTTGATAGAAAGACAAAAGTTATGCTTTTACATTAAAAAGTGAATGTTTTTACATTTTTTTCTCCTCAGTCATTAATCAAATGGATGCTTCACTTTTGAGTTTGGGGATCCATTCAAGTTACTGTTTCTTACTAATGATGTATCAGTCGTGTTGGCAGCAGAATTTCCTTTATTGTTGTGAGGTGGGGGTTGCGATGTCGTGTCCTCGCTGGAAAATGGAAATAGCCAAAGCATGGCTGAAACCATGCTCTTTACACAGCTGACCTTTGGGCAGCAGATGGTGACCTTTTCCCTGCTGGCCATCCATGGGGTGTCCAGGCATTCCATCACACAAGTGGCCATGTAGAGAAAAGGCCCAGTGACCATCTGCCTCTGGTGTCCATAACAATGGGCCCCACCCTCCTAAAGTGTGCTGAGGGTGGATGGCCTTTGTGTTGACCAGGACATTGGTGAGGGGAGTGTTTTTTTTGTTTTGTTTTGTTTATAGTGGTGATATTTGGGGTATTGGGAGAGAAAAATGTAACAGTCATAAACACAGAATCCATATAAAGGATTATCCAAAATAGCACAGAAAAATAAATTACCCTTTATATGAATAACGGCTTTGGTTAAACTAAGAGTATTAGCATCTAAGGCTGCAATTTACGAAGATGATATTTGCTGAATCATACATAAAGCGACAAAAGCACTTACATTTTTAATGATTTTGATGAATTTCACTGTTGGATTTCAAACCTGTGCATTTCTGAATCTATATACACTCCAAATCCGAATGTTTGCCTTCCCTGTGATTTCCTCATTTGAACAGTTTGATCAAAGCTGGTTAGACGAAGCCACAGTCAGGCAGATTAATGTGATTTCCATTCCTGATTAGTAAAATGTACAGCTTAAGGTTTATGTGAACAAGAAGGAAAACACATAGATTCAGCATTACTGTAATAGTCATTGATATATTCACTGCATTACTGTTTGTGAAATCTTGATTCACTGATGATGCACTCAGCAGCTTGTAGAACACATCTTTAAGGGGGTTTAATTAAGGTAGTGGGTGGGAAAATTGGGAGCCCATGAGACCCTTTAGACCCATGGGATAGTTTGATTATTGATTTCTTGACTGCAGACATAAATTCACTGGAACAGAGTGTAAGATCATCTGTTCCCTAAAGCAGAAATAACAAACTTAATACTGGGCGTTGGGGCTTTTAAAAAATGTAAATGTGACGTTTGCTCTTTCTTTTATGCTCAAACAGAGTCTCTCTGCTCCTGAAGCACACAAGTAAACACGAGCCAAAGTGAGAATAAACATAAGCCGGATTGGTTTGGGCACATGTCAATGATAATAGCTGCTTTGACTATGAAAAGAGACGGAGTGAAAAGAGAAAAGTTGAGGAAAGACCTGGGGGGTCGAGGAGCTCCAAGGGCTGATTTGCAGGTGAAATAGATGGCACACTCTGCTTTGTGGTCATTGTCCTGCTCTGCGTCCAGATGGCCTCTTGAATTTCTTTAGAGCTGAAATCCCAACACTGTGGGAGTGAATACGCTTCCTGTGGGATTTGGCCTCTCTAATGGGCTAATTTGGCAGTTACAACTCATACTGTATTAACGGATATAATTTTAAGCCTGACAGCACAGTCCTTATGATTGTGATTATGAAACATCTCATAATACAACCCAGAAAAAGCAATTACTCTAGAACGTTTTTCTTCTTTCGGATGCCAAATTTGCAACTTGAATTGATTTTTCTATGACTTTAGAGGGACACTTGTTATTAGTTTACTCGTCTGTGGCTGCCGCAAAGTCAGCACAAAACCAAAGATGTACTTTCTCATAAGACCGCGGTCATATTGAAAATCCAGTCATTTGAAATTCTCTTCACAAACGGCTGTAAATGTAGAACTCCAGGGTCAGGGTTTATGCCAGAAAAATGATCACAGCAGCTTTTAGATGTGGAGAAGTTTAAAAAGTATTAGCCACTCTCATGATGAAGACAGAGGACTTTAAATACCTGGAATTGAAGTTAAAACTGAATATTTTCAGGAAAAATTATTGCAGTGATCAACATTCAAAAGCAAGGCTGACAAGATCTGTGACAGAGTTTGATTGGAAAGTTCAAACTCCTTTCAGGGCAAAGATTTTTACCTCAGACACACTGCGACAGGCGTGTTGTTGCATAAACATGCATTACTTTGTATTTTACAAATCAGTTTTTGCATCCTGAAATACCGACAGTGTGCGCTGAAGAGCCTTCAGACAAGTAAGCCCTGGAATGCGTTTTGTGAGGCATTGGTTGGAGATGTGATGTAGTTTTCTGAACTGTTTTGTCCCATTTTACTCAAGATAGGGAATGTTCTCCATGAGTAAATAAACTGGTTTGATGTGATGGATGCAAAATCATTCAATCAGGCTCTGTCAACTAATTAATTTGGGTTCAAGATTGTGTTTTTTTTTTCTGTATATTTAAGTGTTTCAGGATGAAAAAAATCACCAAGTAGAGAGCAGAAAATATAATAATCATCCAGAAGTACAATTAACGTTACTGATACACAGTTTATTAAAATGACAGTATTTGTAGGCATTTACAAGCTTTTTGATCTACATCACAGCCGATATATAAAAACATGAAAAGGATAAAATAGTGCTTTTCTAGACAACAGCTCAAGTTACAGAAATTCACCAACAGGATTGACAAAGAGATGAAACATAAAGAGACAAAAATTCATTCAGTCTGCAAATGATCTTCCTCACATAATACTAAAAAAAACACATCTGAACAAACATATTTTGTGACATTACCAATGAAAAAACGCAAAAGAAATTAAATAAAAACTTCATAAATAGAATAAATAACACAAAGTGGTATAATTTTACTCCAGTTCACAAATAGTAACATTTGCAATAAAATAAAATAAAATAACACAACATAAAATAACATAACATAAAATTAAATTAAAGTAATGGGATGAAATAAAATCCTTTGGTGCAGAGGCAGGCTTTGGTCCAGTCCATAAAAACGTATGTAGAAATATAAATAGTCCATTTTCCCGTGGCATGATCATCGTATTGTTTTGCACTGAGCTGCTTCAGTGGAACTTGTGTGAAAAGGACTGAGGATGCTCTTTGTTTCTGTCATCCTCCTTCTCTTTGCGAAAAAATCTGCCAAGAAAAACAAGAGGAAAGAAAAAGTTAATTCACTCTATATTCAGTCATGATGATTGAAAGAGGCTGAGTCACAGGATGAAACTCATTCTGGGTGTGTAAGACTTCTTCCTCACCTGTAATTCGTGCGTTGTCTCTGGGCTTGGCTGCCAGTTTCGGGAGCGTCCTCTTCCTCCGGACGGGCGTCACTTCAGCGGGACGCTTGCGTGTGTTGGAGATGCTGGAGCAGTTCTCCTGGTCGGTCCCTGTGCCCTCCTCACGGTCGCTCAGCCGGTCGTCATCCTCAGTGTGGGACCAGACAGCGTCCTTCAGCTGTGCGGGCTCCTGGTAGAGCGCAGCGGCGCAGTCTGCGGGTATTTCCTCCCACTGGAACCTGCCCGGCAGCGGCGTCTCGGTCTGGAAGTTAAAGTTCCAGCGGCGACTGTCCTGCTCAGTGATCTCCTTCAGCTTCAGTTTCAAGTCCCGGCGCAGCTGGTCGTGGTCCACTGGGCCAAACAGACTCCTGCAAACCGACTCTCTGCGCCTGATGGGATTCATGCTTCAGATGGTCCTGGTGGGGTTTTGGTGTAAAGGGAAGCTGTTGTTGCTGGTCTGCTGCGGTCATGCTGCGGGGCGATTTAAAGGCTGCAGGGCGCACCATGTTCTGTTTGTACACAATGAGCAGAGGCTGCTGATTGGCTGCAGCTCCTGAATTGGCGGATAAGAGGAGGGGGCGAAATTCATCCATTGTGTGACGAGGGGACCATCAATAAAAGTCTCCGGTTCCATTTGGGATGCTTTGTGTGATATTGTGATAAAGTCTGTCCTAACAAGTAATGATCCATTAAAGTAATCATAATAATGACCATTTCTTCTGTCAGGCAAGATTCTTAGTGCACATGCTCTACTTGTAATCAGTGTTACTTCAAGCTTTCAAAATGAAAGAGCAGTAAATGCAGCAGTAGTGCTGCCTCCAGGGAGCAGTGATTAGTGGCCAGGACAAGAATTTATGCCTGCAGGCCATAGAGGCCAGAGTACCTCTTGCCAAGACAAGATTGAAAGTAAGTTCACGGTCCAAAATGAAAAGTGGCTCAAATCAGGAGATGAGATTTAGTTTAAGTTACATATAGGTCAAGACCACAGTAATTAAAAAGTCACTGCTTTAATTGCTTTCCCTTCCTCTTGAAAGAAGACTTTTCCCAGCAGGTTAGTTTGAGACAAGTTCTAACTTTTGCATTTGCTTTAGAAATTCAAATCATTCTGCTGCTATCTATATGTAAATAATGTTATCATTTCTACCAGATTAAACTGATTTTTCACCTTTTCACATTTTCACTGAGAAACTTAAAGAAGGTCCTGTCCTCAAACAGTTAAACACAGTAATTGCTGCCAGTTAAACCACAGTCTGATTCGCTGACTCCTGGGCACTTTCTTCACTGAAGGTTATGGGCCTTGCACAAGGGCACTTTAGTGGTGCTAATGAGGGAGAGTTTGCAGATCACTCTGGTCTGCTAGACAATAACAGTGGGAATAAAAGGTTGAAATATTGAGGTGCAACCCTGATAAACTGCCTCTTTCTTATGTATTCTCTGTGCTATAATAATGGCTCAGTAAAGACACTTAAACTGAGCACTAACTGATACTAATCTGAAATTCATCAGACAGTCATTTTGGTATAGATATATATCACATATTTGTCTCTATTCAACTCATAATACATATTGCAAAGCTTTCACTTTGAGAGAGTGATGATCGATGCTGAGCTAATAAGAAAAATCACACTTTTATGCCAGTCTATTCTCCACTCAGCTTTTCTGAGATGTGGACTTTGTGTAATCATTTAACTGTCTGTGAACATGTCAAGAAATATGCAGAAAATAAACAAAAGCTTCTCCACTTTAACAGTAAAGTATTTGAAGTGTGTTTCATGAATCAACGGGAGAATGTGGTCCTGATGAGAACGATGTGCACCAGCTGACCAGCATGCAAAGTCACGGTGCACAGAGGCGTCTGGGATTGGCCGGAGGGAGAGCCACACCTTTGTGCCACTTCCTGTTGGCCCAGGTGGTTCACCTGTGGGCTGTGAAGGAAAACCCCTCAGGCCTGAGGTGTGGTTCAACGGGAGGCGGAGAGGAGCGTTCATTTCAGCCATGCAGGAGAGACAAGACACACCTCTGGTGAGTATACACAGCTGTAGCACCTGTCTTTTTAACCCTGTTTTTCACTATGGACGTCTAAATTTGGCCAGCTGACAAGATGCTTTGTGGTGAGTTAAAATATGCATTGTACATGATGATTATGATTTCACATGAAGTAGTATGCCTGTTAATGATTCACAGGTTCAAGTTTACATTGTACGTGTAGGGTGATAAAGCAATGATCCCATGATTTATGTGTCGTATGATGAAGAATTGTGTATGATTTCACATCTGGAGGACGCAGTTACGCAGATGAAGGATTTGACTTGAAGATGAAGCAGAAGTTGCACATTTGGTCTTTTTCTTTGCCTTTTACATGCATTTTAACCTAAAGAGATGCACTTATGCGCCTACAGCATTTCTTCACAAGTATTATAAATATAGACACATATTCCATAGGCTACATTTCTCCCCCAGCACAATTATGCAATCCTCATATTCCTCAATTTCACACTTACAACTAACCAACACGTCCTATGTGTAATGTCTTACTTCTTATCTTTATTTGTTGTTGCCGTGTTAAAAAGATCAGGAACTGAAGAAATGATTTTGCAGAAGTTTTAAACCTCAGTTTCTACAATCTTCTTCTATCGTGTACTTTCATAGCCTCACTATATTTGTAACACTGCTTTAAACTAAGTTTGTAGGATTTTTTTTTTAGTTTCGTAAAGTGTTGAAAACAAATATTGATTTTGTTAGGATCTTTCTTAGAGACTTTTCAATATAGCCAAATCTGGTTTGGGGCACTTCCTGACATGTCAGAGGTGTTGAGCAGGATAGGGTACGTTAAAACCCGGCTTTTGAGGCAATTATCCGCCTTCGTCGTCGGGCTCCTGAAGGGTCTCACCTTTGCCGACGGCTTTCAGAAGGGCTCTAACTTTTCTGCCTTCACTACCCACCTGTCGGTCCTCCAGAGAGGCTCAGCCTTCACCATGTCACCTACTCAGCTTTCTGGCCACCCCATCCATCCATCCATCCATCCATCCATCCATCCATTTTCTATACCCCGACTATCCCTTTCGGGATTGTGGGTGGGGGGGTGGTGGGTGGGGGCTGGAGCCTATCCCAGCTTCTGGCCTGTGTCAAAGTTTACTTCCTGTGTTTCCCCACTCTTGTGATAGTTTGATTGTGTCCACCTGTGTCTGATTAGTCTCCTTACTTGTCTGTTTAAGTCCGCGTCTCCCTTTGTCTTTGTTGCATCGTCCCCTTATGTGTGGCTTTCCTTGTTCCCTGTGAAATTTGTGAGTAATTCGAGTCTTGTCCCAGGTTTCCCCCTGTCTGAGATATTGCCGTGTTTCCCTTGATCTGCTTTCTTGTTTTGGGATTTTGCCTTGCCTTTATTTTCTTAAATCTTCTGAACTGCTTCCATCCAGCCTCTTTGTTAGTCTGCATAATTGGGTTCACTTCCTCGTCTTTTTATACCAAAATCGTAACAGATTTTGAACCTCTGTCATGCTTTTTTCTCAGGAATACATCTTAAATTTAAAGCTTTCTGCATGTCTTAAAAGAGCTTGCTGGGCCCTACAGTCTTGCACACTCATTTACTGAAGAAGCTGCTGTTTGCTGTATGATAATGTACACAAATAGATAAAGACATCCCAGCTCATCATCACTTCTGCTTGACAAAAGACAAGTTCATTATTCCAGACTTCAAACAAGATGGGAAGTGTGTATGGGTGTCCTGTGACCACAGAGCCACACACACACACACTCAGCTGGGTGTCCTTTCCTCTACCTTTGCATGCAAATCATTCTATTTGCATGCCCAATAGTCTTTTCCCTCCCAGACCCAGACCTGTAGTCAAATAAAGGCTCCCACAACAAGTTGCTCACTTACATTAAAACAGATGGCTTAACACAAATTGACTCTCAATCTGTGTGTTAACCATTGCACCACAGTTCTATTAAAGCACCCAGCGCCCAGGGAGGCCGTGGCTTTTTTGTTTTTTTAAGGAAAAATATGTGCTTGTGCTGCATTTTTGTTATAATCTTTCACAAGCAGCTCAAGTGCCCACGCAAATAAGGCTGGCAGCTTAAAGTCTGTGTTTACTCAGGCAAATGGATAATCTTATCAATAATGAGAGCTTCCTTTCTGTCATTTATTTCTATGAAAAGAATGATTTAGAGATAAACAGACTGTAGGTGTTTTCACTGTAGAACAATAACTAAATGCAAACCGAGTTGTAGTGTCAAAAGCACATTCCAGACTGCTTACAGCAATAAGACCTGCAAACATTATTATCATTTTACACATCAGTCAGAGGGGTTTGTGTCCAGAGGTTCTGGTGGGAGCCCACAGTATTGTGGCCAACTTTTCTTGGTATTATGTATATGAGTGGCAGTGTTTTGTGTATTTCTAATTCAAATACCAGGCGGGAAGCACTTTGCATATGAAGCGAGGATGAAAATTCTGCCAACTTTGCATTGACCACAAGTACTTCTAAGAGCCTTCCCCCTGCAAAAAGAGGGGTGGATGAATCATAATGGGTGAAGCGTAAAATGGACATAATACATGTGAATTCATTTGTTTGCAGGGGACACTGCAGCCAAAGACACGATGTCTGCGATGTGGGGACGTGCTGGAGTGGTCAGAGGAGCACAGGTGTGTGTGTGTGAAAGACAATACAAACAGATAGGGCTATTCCATAAAGTGATATAGCCAGTACATTCATGACAACTGGGATAAACTCCTTATTAAATAACAGTGCAGTTCAGCAGTCACGATTAAAGCATCAGATCAACTGAAAATAGTCATTTGAAAGCAATTAAATGAGCCCAGTGATAAGCAGGCCATAAGTGAAGAGGTGCTCCGGGAAGCAAACATTTGTACTGGACTAACAAGCATTAACTAAGTCCAAGTATAGTTTTCTATCTAAATTATTCACGAGAGCTGGTCCTAATTTCCTAGCTGTTGAATAGAATGCATGAATGCATATTCTTTCATAGACTGAAACCATAGAGGACACAGAAAACCTCCAACAAGGCAAAATCTAAGGCTAAATTAGTTATTTTTAATGATAATGAACAGATTTTTAATCCATCTCTGCTGCTGTATCTGCTTCAACAAAATGTGCATCGTGAGGCTGTCGAAAGCTTCGACTCTGTCTGGAAATAGTAAGACTTTGCCCAATTAAGGATGAAAGTGAGGGTTACATTTGTTCAATTATGTATGAAACAAAAGAGAAATGATATAACATGTGTCAAAAACAAAAGAATAGCAGTGTTTTAGAATCACTCAAATATATTAATTACCAATTGTGAAAACTGGGAAGTATTTGCATGAATCATGGCGAAAAAAGACAGAAGTGGGATTATACTGTTCAGGAGTTATGATCCAAAAGGATTTATAAATAGCCACATGGTGACGATTAATCTGTTCGTCCCTGGCCCGTGGCTTTACTTTCCTGCAGACATCATTTTGAAAACCCCCTGCTAAATAAAACCCAAACAGCCATTCAAAGCAACACAATAACCTCCATGGTTTACAAAGTATAGCTTTTTTTAGTTGGTTAGCACTAAACTGATGGTTACAGGACAAATTATACCTTTGTAATTGGAAGTAGGAGAGACTAAAAAGTTTTTAGAGGTGAGTCTTAAGCTTGCATTTAAAGAAAGTCCTCAGTCCTATCCAGGTGCTTGTTACACTCCAGGAAAGCAGGAGGAGAGAATGCTCTTGGTGCATAATTATGAGGAACTTACTGAGCAGGATGTGAGCAGTACATCAGAGACTGAGCTGCAGCAGAGTCTTTTCTTTGTGACTATTGCGTGTTGGTAGGAAGGTCTGTAAGATGCGGCGTCTATTTGTTTCCCTCAGTGTCCTGCTGGGCTGTTCCTGCTGCTCTACCGTGGACGAGACACTGGAGAATGTAGCCAGAGGTATGGCCAGCAGAATGAAGAGGGAGAAGAGTCACTGGGCGGCCGGACGAGTGGGCGACATTGATTTCGTTGGTTCCACTAAGACAAGAGGAAAGGTGAAACTAGATAACCAGTGCTGAAGGTTGTATTACAGCAAACAAAAAGTCTGTACAAAGTTTCTGAGCAGAGTGCTGACAACAACTCGTCTCTTTATATCCAGTTTGTGAGGGTGCGCGGCAACACAGACCCAGTGCTGATCTACCAGATGCTGACAGAGGACTGGGGCCTCGCTCCTCCACACCTGGTGGTGGCCCTGGTGGGAGGAGACGAGCTGGCTCAGATGAAGCCTTGGCTCAGGGACACTCTGAGAAAAGGACTTGTGAAGGCTGCGCAGAGCACAGGTTGTAATCAAGGGGCCAAAACTGGCCTTGGGTTTTGAAATCAACAGCCAGTGATTGAGAATGGCTTCTCTGTTGCCCTCTATTGGCCAGTAGAGGAATTACAAGAAACACATCACCAAGATGAAAGCATGTCTTTGTTTGGATGTATGAAGTCTAAAATAAGCATCATGAATTATTTATCATTTTCATATGGTTTTTATTTGCATGATTAGTCAAATATTTTCATAAATTTTAATGTACTGAATGCTTTATAACCATGTAAGTCAGCAATCTAATTAGCATAATCAATAGGCCAGCTGTTTATATGGAATTCAGGACACAGCTTTCTGGTTTGATCAAGTTAAGTTTAAGTTAAGTGATCCATCCAAAATATTAGGAGAAGTGGGCAGCCACATAGTGGAGACCCACTCCTAGCTGCCCTACTTCCTGCTACCAAGTGCACATAAAACCTGTATATAGCCCACACACACACACACACATATATGCTACTGCTTCTCTGTTCTCCAGGGGCATGGATTTTGACTAATGGCCTTCGCTTTGGCATCACCAAACACTTGGGCCAGGCGGTGAGAGATCACTCCTTGGCCAGCACCTCCTCCAAAGTTCGTGTAGTGGCCATTGGCATTGCACCCTGGAACATGATCCACAACCGAGAGGCTCTGCTCACTGCCAAGGTTTCTGTGTATACACTGACAGTGTCGAGCTAATGAAAACAGCAGCAACATCCATAAGCAAATATTTACATTTTTCACATTAATATGCTCACGCTGTCCTCTGTCGTTCTGCATACCCATTTTCTCAAGGTGGATGAGCCTGCAGCATACAAACCGCAGGACTTGCCTCATGGGTCAGTGTATTCCTTGGACAGCCACCACTCTCACTTTGTGCTGGTGGAGGAGGATCCCAGCAGACCAGGAGCCACCAGTGAAATGAGGGTGAAGCTGCTCAAACACATCTCTCTTCAGCGCACTGGTTATGGAGGTAAAGCCTTTGGGTCCCTGCTGGGAACCATAATAATAATGCCACAATCTAAAATTACTTAAATGTTAAAGTCCTACATCCCAGGTCAAAAAGTAGTACTTTAGTATATTAGAAAGATAATTGCAATATAGAAAAGTCATTACATTACTTCATTACTTGTAAATTGTACTTAAGTGCACTTAATTACAAATAATTTTAATAGTACAACATTTTGTAATACTTTACTTCCACTTCATTTCAAGTATTTTTAAGTATTTTTCCAACACATTGTACTGCAAGTGTGTTTTGAATGCTGATGAATCCTGATTTTCACTGATGTACTTCAGTACATTTAAAGATTGTCAAACGTGCCCATTTAGCAACTACATTTCAAGTATACTGAAGTATTACTCCAGTGGTACTCAAGGTTTATAATGTTTTAATTTTCTCCCAAACCGTATCACATAATACTCACCTATTAATATATTAGTTCCCAGCTCAAGGGTCAGCCTCTTGCAGGCGCTCACAAGATGAGTACGACAAACAAATTCTCTGCAGATTGTGAGTTCTCAACCCTGTGGTGTTTAATTGTTGAACTCTGAATAGTTTAACCTGCAAAGTGGTTCAGATTTCAGAGGGGAACATCACTCTTGGGTCTAACTGCTCACAACTCTGAGACAGATGGAACCTGTGACCGAGATATTTGTCACTGTATGTTGAAAAACACTGATCAGACAGCGGTGAGAATGTACTTTCTGGCGCTTGCAGGCACAGGCAGCTTCGAGATCCCTGTTCTGTGTCTCCTGGTTCATGGGGAACCCAGGATCCTAAAGGTACGTTTCATTCCATAATGCTCTTGTAGTTACTTGAGAAATTTTAAACCGTGACCGCACAGAGACCCTTTGAAAGCTGGATGTCTGTTTTGTGACATGAATGTGCACAATCTGACTGAACAGGAGCTTAGGCTTGAGAATTAGGCTTCAAATCAAATTTTGGTTGTGCCACTTCCTGAAGTAGCGGGCCAAAGCCAGGCTGAGAAGCGAATTCTTTCTGTTTTCACAGAAATAATCTCTTTGGCCAGGAGGCCTGTCAAAGCCGGCTGTATACAGAACCACAACCGAGATGATGGAATACAGCTAACGCTGATCAATACCATTCTCTTGTTATTTTGTGAAAATGGAGACGTTTGTGAGTTTGCCTGCAAGTCTGAACACTGTGTCCCTCCCTGCAGAGGATGTACAAAGGCATTGGCAATTCGACACCATGGCTGATCCTGGCAGGCTCAGGAGGCGTGGCTGACATCCTCGTCACGCTGATGAATAGGGGCTGCTGGGATACGGACAGTGTTCATGAGCTGCTGCTGGACACCTTTCCAAATGCCCACCACAGCACAGACATCAGTAACTGGGTCAAGCTGGTGAGAGTGCTGTGCACAGCATGGAGGCAGGCACATACACAGATATGCAGATCACAAGACTTGAACGTTGCCAGAAAAATGGGGCACACTGGGAAAGATTGTGAGGGAAGCTAATGTGGGATTTTCGTCCTTATCGTCAAAATTTGTATGTGATGACCTAATTAAGCATATGAAGGAGGAGGGAAAGATATGCAACATATTTTTTCAAGCTTACATACACAGTGGAGGGATTGTGATTTTAGAAAACAATGCATTAGCGACATAAAATTTCTTCATCAAAATGATTTGTAATAACTGACCGTGAACCTGCCAATCAGATCCAGAGGATACTTGATCATGGGCACCTCCTCACTGTCCACGACCCCGAGCAGGAGAGCTCTGAGCTGGATACGGTCATCCTCAAAGCTCTAGTCAAGGGTAAAGTAACTTGTGAGAGATATGTTATCAAGAAACTTGCAATTTTCTGAGGCTGTACAATTACAGGTATTGAGACTTGACAGTTACATGGAGCGAGAGCCTTGACATTTTGAGCACTTCAGAGGTTGTGAACTTGTTGACATTATGTGCGCTCTGTGTGTGTGTGTGTGTGTGTGTGTGTGCGTGCGTGTGTGTGTGTGTGTGTGTGTGTGTATGTGTGTGTGCGTGTGTGTTAATCAGCTTGTAAGAGCCAGAGTCAGGAAGCTCAAGACTTCCTGGATGAACTGAAGCTGGCGGTGGCCTGGAACAGGGTGGACATCGCCAAGAGTGACATCTTTAATGGGGATGTGGAGTGGAAGGTGAGAGACATACGTAGGAGTATGATGACTTGTCTTAAATATAGTGTGTGTTTAAAACTGTTAAGTTCAAGTTTAGCATATTTAATGAGTGAAATGAAAACAAGACTGAAGAGTCTACCACCATACTAGCTAGCTAGTTCTGTGAGGCTATACTGAGGCACAGGGGTCCTTTGAGATAAAGATTGGTATGTTAATATGCTCACAATCAATAGCAATCATAAATATGAAAGGGGCCCATTGACTAGAGACTCATTAGATAGCACAAAAACACAGACACTCCATACTGCAGTGGAGGAGAAAAGAACCAGATAATTACAAAACCTTTTTCACAAATAGAAGAGACAGCTGCTTTAGGAGTAATTGTAACACAGACACGTGATCTTTGCAGGCATGCGACCTTGAAGAGGTGATGATGGATGCACTGATTAACGACAAGCCTGACTTTGTGCGCCTCTTTGTGGACAACGGTGTGAACCTGGGCGAGTTCCTTACCTACGGTCGTCTACAGGAGCTTTACTGGTCTGTGTCGGAGAAGAGCCTCCTTCACAACCTGCTCCTCAAAAAGTACGAGGAAAAGCAGCTGCTGCTCGGAGCTGCCCGGACGCCTGGTCCACCCGGGCACCATCCGCCTGAGCAAGGAGACCGGAAACCCCGCTTCACCCTCTACGAGGTCGCCAAAGTGCTAAAAGACTTTCTGCATGACTCCTGCAAAGGCTTTTACCAAAAGATTCCCACAGTGAGTGAAATACTCCAGGAAATGTTGCAGGAAATCACAGATACTGCACTGAGTAAGACATCCTGTCAAATGATGAATGAAATTCCACCTTGTATTGCTTCTTGCATGATGAAACTTAAAGGTCTTAAAGATGCAGTGAAACAGAGACCCCCTGATAACTCACTCACTGAATCTTTAGTAGGAGTAAAACATAGAATCTAACCAATAAAGGCATCACAGTTTTTAAGTAATCCTCCTTTCAAGCCGGTCTTTTCCTCCTACTCTCATTTTCCATTGGTTTACACTTTGGAAGGATGTCCATCTGTTTAAGTCCAAGATGCTATTTCAACCTCATGCTAAGGAACTAAAAAGGCCTTTACAACTTTCTACCACAGTGATCTTTACTATTTTTTGTAAAGAGAGTCAGTAGGAGAGCCACTTTTACCACAAAACATCCAAAGCCACCGCAGCCATTAAGCGTATATGTCTGCTGTTTGCTAATTAAAAACAGGTTTACTTTAATACTGCAGTGAGTGGAGGCAGGGATGCATTTCTGTGACCTTCCTCGTGTTATACAGTGTGTGCAGTTAGCTGTTGCAGTCCTTGTGAGGCATTCATGTCGTGCATTGGTGAGCCTTGATAGCGTTCCCGGTTGAGAACGCTGACTCACATGTGTATGTGCCCACAGAGAAGGACATCACTTCTTCTACAAGTGGTTTCAAACTGAGAAAATCTGCTTCCAACACCTGCTCTGAGATCAACTTTGAGAATGTCGTCTGTCAGCAACTGTGATTTCACTTTGCGGAGCAGCACGATGTGTGTGTGACAGTTGGAGTGAGAGGGGATGCATCCGCGTGGAAGGGGTTTTCAATAAAGTTGGAAATCTTCTGGTGCTCATTCACATCACTGAATCTGGATTCAGAGTCTCCCCTCAGCTCTTCTGCTGACCTGTTAGTCCTTTCTTTGTATTGATTTTCGGTTGCTTTGTGCTCCGAGACTTGATTTTCCTCATTTGACGAAACACTTTGTTTTTGTCCATGTGGTTTGTGACTTTAATCAGTTTTTTATTGTCTGTGTACGTCATGTTAGCTAGCATGAGACATTGCAATAGCCAAACTAGCGCTACTATGCAATTGTGCTGTGCTGCCAGATTGGTGACAGTTAACACCCCATTAAAAATATAAATTCATTTTATAAGAGCCTAAATACTACGTGAAAGTACGGTGTACTGTGTGTGGATATCCTACACCAGCCCACTACTTATTTACCTGTCCAACAGCATTATCACCATCATGGTGCTCCAGAGGACCCCTAAACCGACAGCTCAGCAGTGACTTAGTGTAGGTCTGAGCAGGTGTTGACAGTTTCATGTTTGTAGCCTATGCTGCCAGGTTGTGTATGAATAGCAGTGCTGTTTGGAGTATTTTTTATGAATTATGCGTATAAGCTGCCATGTGAGCCATGAATCAAAGCTTGGCGAGCCACATGAGACTCACGAGCCGCACCGTGAGTAACACTGATCCGTTATTTCAACCCACCCCCTAAAAAGAAACCATAATTTAAGAAAATAATAATGGGAAATTAAATATTGTGCGTCAAAACTCTGCAGTTTTTCTCTTTTCTATCCTGTTAGTCAGTGTGCGACCCCTCAGGTGTTTCTTGCAACCCACTGGAAAGGTCATAACCCCAAGTTGGAAACTATGGGGCAGAGATCTTCAATTTCACCATAATTGTAGAAAGGAAGAGATGGAGAGTCATGGGAAACCAAACCTGCTGTTACACCCTAAGAAGGAAGTGACCCCTCTTTATGTTGAATAATGTGTGTTGTGTGTATCATGCTGCACAGCTACAAAAGGTGATAATCTCAGACAAGAATTGTGGCTCAGATAATGAGCAAAATCCAGTTATTTCTGTTTGCTGAAGGTCTGCCTGTTCAGCGCATTTCATAGAAATCACTACACACATTTCTTAAATATGTGCATGTCCTGTTGACAGACAGACTGCTAACAGATAACCCCCCTGGCAGAGGAAGCAATTGGTTCTGCAGTAACAGCCATAGGTTTTGCCATAGATCGTATGAAGCATGTAATAATTGCATGCTCTGTAAACTGTGCGCAGCTACCCATTTTATGATACACATTTAATACATGTCGTGCACTGTCTGTGTGCTCCAGGAGAAGCCAGCCAAGGGTCGACTGTTCCACACCCAGAAAAACCTGCCTGAGTTGGAGGAGTGCTGTGAACATCCCTGGAGGGATCTCTTCCTCTGGGCTGTCCTTCAGAACCGACAGCAGATGGCTAACTACTTTTGGGCCATGGTCAGTCTTGTCAGCTTCTTTACTCAGTCAAGCTGCAGCTACTATATCAGCGCTGTGCGGTTCAATCAATAAATGTCTAAATGTGCCTAGCATTAGCAAAAAATACTCAAACCACACTGAGGAGAGCTGAATTACACTGTGAAATACTATACTGATAGTTTGTATTCTGGATTCAGTGTGATCAAGAGTGATGTGGGCCAGCACAGTGCAGGTGCAGGTCAGTCCTGCCATATGAAAATGTCGCCCGAGATAAAAGAGCCCAGCAAACGGCATATTTATCAAGGAGGGAGGTGAAGTAAAAAGCTATCTTATCTCCAAGAACATTATTCAAATGAAGGTCATGCTGCTTCATGGGGCAGCTGGTTCTATGAGAGGTGAGGTAGTGCAGACGTATCTTAAGTCCTCATGAAGTTAATGAGAAATATATCCTGACATAGGATTGATGCCCTGTGAATAGTTTAAATGACACCAATCAATGATAATTGCTCTTTGTTTTCAACAGCTTTTCAAGGCACCTTTAATTTTTTTTATTGCCCTTCCCCAAACTAAGGGAACCAATTACTGTAATCTCACAAGCAGTCACCCGGATGTGCTCCTTTCCTGCGTCTTATTTCAAACATTATCTGAAATTATGGTAATTGCATTCAGTGTGTGTACATCCCCCTCTGCAAATCGTTTCACCACTCTGACTCTGGCCGGGATATCTGCATTTATAATTAGATTGTTTGAAGTATCTCTCATATTGAACGCCTCATCACAATTATCCTCGGAGAGACAGGCTAATGCTAGCAAAATATGTGCATATATATGAAGCTAGGAGTAATATACAGTATGTTGTATAATAATCATTGATCATTTAAATAATATGGTATGAGGTCCGGGGTACTAAGTCTAACCTTGTGTGAGCCTTCTGTTTTAGTATGTTGCTCTTGATTTCAACATTTGTCATGTTAGTCCAATAAAAGTTTCCTCTACAAAGTATGAGGACATTCAAGGTTGCCATTACCTGTTGATTATAGAAAATGGCAATATTATAAGATAAACATAATGCACTATATGACACCATAACAGACAATACCAATCTCCAACGAGAAAGACTTTCTTTGTGAAACAGAGCTGGTTTTCTTCTTACAGTATGTGCGACTGACAAGAAATCCATCTAATATTAAAACACTGGTTTACAGATGTAGTTCAACACTTTCAGATATGATTTCATTTGCTCCTTGCTGAGAGGTAGATAAGAAGCCTGGTACCATTATTATTTTTGGCTATTTAATATGAAGCTGGATATAGGAGACAGTTAGTTTTACTTGGCTTAAATACTGGAAACAGCCAGCTTGCCTGTCTCCAAAAGTAGCAAAATCTGTCTACCAGCACCTGAAAGCTCATAATTAATTAACACATTACATGTTTTTTGTTTAATCTGTACAAAAAACAAAGTTTAGTTGTGGTTTTACTATTTCCTGGTTGGCAGCAGGCTAGTTCTTTGAGCAGTGCTGCTTCAGACAGAGCCTTTGGACGGAGTCAGAGTAGCAGTTTTCCCATTTCCAGTCATTATGCAAAACTAGCCATCTCCTGACTCCAGCTTCATATTGCATGGAAAGACATGAGAGCGGTATCTATCTTCTTATCTAACTCGGTGAGAAGAGAAATAAGTGCATTTCCCTAAATGTCAAACTATTCCTCAAACTATAAAGGACCATATCATATCATATTTTTGCATATCTTTACCCATGTACTGAGAACTGCATGTACTTTGTAAAAATAGCAACAATTTTCCAAAGCGACAGGTCCAGTCATTGGTTTCCTTTCATTTCACTACATTATCAAAATTGACAAGCAGAGATAGTGATGCATATCCATTTTCACTCTGTACTAGCACATAATGTAATGTAGAAGACTTGATTGTCAGAGTGCACTGAAATGAGCTGAAATTGAAGGAAGGAAGGAAGGAAGGAAGAAAGGAAGGAAGGAGGAAATGGAGGAAATGAACTAAAAACCTAAAAAAACACTGATATGCTTTGGAAAATTGTAAGCACAAATGTAATGTATGCAAGTATCCAGGGCAAATTATAGTAAACAGGCTAAGGCAAGGGATGAGAGTAGATCTCTGTCTCAGGTCTATAAAAACACAAGTCATGTCCAAGATGATCCTGCATTTGGATCCACAGAGGTTAAAAACAGAGGTGCAAGTAAAGAGGTTTATATCTTTTAATATGATGATTTGAGCAACACGGGTGCGCTCACATTTCATGTAATGGTCAAAGAAATAAGGCTCGGGGCCTTTGGAAACAGCTGGTAGAGCTGATGCACACATCGCACCCAATTTAGATGCAATAAGACGCCACTCTCTAAACTTCTAAACTACATTTCTCAGATGACGTCTCTCAGACCCATTTCATGGATTCAGCTTTCTTTTAATCCTTCAGGGCCCTGAGGCGGTTGCGGCAGCGCTGGCGGCTTGTAAGATTCTGAAAGAGATGGCAAGACTGGAATCTGAAGCCGAGTCTGCGCGGAGCATGAAGGAGGCCAAGTACGAGCAGTTCGCCCTCGGTGAGTACATAAACCGCTCAATGACAACAGCTGACAGGGTGATCAGAAAGAGTAAAGGTCAAAGTGGCAGGAGACGTTCACTGACCTCAGCGACGTAACGGAACAAACACAAACAGATCCCACTGAGTGTGTGAATGCTTCAGTCGTGGCTGAGTGTGTGACACTGTGTACCTGTTGTTCTTATTGTGGCAGATGTCTTCGGAGAGTGTTACTCCAACAGTGAAGACAGGGCTTATGCTTTGTTAGTGAGAAGAACACACTGCTGGAGCAAATCCACGGTCCTTAACTTGGCAACTGAGGCAGATGCCAAATCCTTCTTTGCCCACGATGGAGTTCAGGTAACAAGGATACACGTCCATATGCTCATTCGGCTCCAACTTGACGGATTCTTTCAGGCGTTATGAAACATTTAACTTTCATCATTCATCTTTCAACAGTTTTGTGCAAGTGATTAAGAGAGTGAGGTAGTTTCTTTTTCTGCCGTCTGTATTGAAAAACTGTTTTGCCCTGCAGTTATGAAAAACTCTTTTTTCCAGAGCTATGCATGCCATTAGATACATTGGAATTGCAAAGTCATATCTTTTACTGCACACTGACGTCCTCGTCATTACAAAGTCATCATTGAGAGTTAATTGGTATTCAATGTCAGCAGGGAAAGTTTGTGCGCAGGACACTCTTGACAATGGAGTAATATTTTATTTAGAGTACACAGCTGGAGTAATATATCCTCTTTAAATTGTTCATTTTTAGTCACTGCACGTGTGATGTTTCAGGATGGATGTGGATTTCAGTGCTCTGTTGTAAAGGGTGGACAAGCCCATGACTAAGCATCAGGTGTCCTGTCGTGGAACTGGTCGCATCCCAAACTGCAGCCGTGCAGGAGGAATCGTTCACATGTCACATGCATTTTTTGTCCTTAACTGGCTTGTGTGTGTGATGCTTCCGTGGATACAATAACAGAACTGCAAGGCAGAAATATTCGAAGGTCTATGGTGTCCTCTTGTGGTGAACTTTAGGTTGCTTTGTCCATACCCAGTCTGACTTTCAGCAGAAATGACACAAATCTTTAACTGCAGGCTCTCCTCACAAAGATTTGGTGGGGGGCGATGACGACAGACACAGCCATCTCCAAACTCGTGGTGTCTTTCTGCTGTCCGCCACTCATCTGGACCAACCTCATAAAGTTCAGGTGATCAACCTTAAGCCATCCCACCGCTTATTCTCAGCCATTTGGATGTACTGTAAGTCACTGACACTCTCATGTGTGTTTCTCAGTGACGAGGAACTTGACAATCGGAATGGCCAAGAACAGTTTGTGGAGCTGGACAGTCTGGACACAGAAAAGGCTTTACTGTTAACTGATGACGATGACCCTCTGTGAGTTTGCAATCAAATACATCTCAAGTTGCTGTTAAATAATAGGAAAATTGTCTCACTGAAGTACTCTTATTGTCCTTATTTTTCTATATAATATTACGCATGCCATTACCTTGCATTGCATAATAACAATAAAGCTGCACTTGACCTGAGTCTGAAAAGCATAAAAGCATAAAATTCACTTCACTGATTCACATTTTTATTTCAGTGTGAACTTTATTGTCCCCAGAGGGTATTTTTCTTGCAACCAAGTGAGGACACACACACAGACTTGAACAACAGACATAACACACATCTTATAAAAAAGAAGCAAAACACATAAAACCCAAGCTTGTGTACATCCAACAACAATAATCTTCCTATGCTCCAATTTAAGAAGCCTTCATATAACCTTTTTAGATCATTATATACTTATTAGTTGTGTTTCGTATGTAAAAAGAGTTGGAGAAGCCCTTCAGTGTCTTTCTTTTCCAGGGACTCTTCACCGGGAGGTCCAGCAGCTCAGAGCTGTGCCTCTGTCTGGTGGCGTTTCTTACTCCGCCGCTGGCGTCGCTTCTGGAGCGCTCCAGTCACCGTCTTCCTCGGTAACGTCATCATGTACTTCGCCTTCCTCTTCCTCTTCACCTACGTGCTCCTGCTAGACTTCCGCCAACCGCCGCCCTTCGGCCCCGGAGCCCCAGAGATAATGCTCTACTTCTGGGTCTTCACCTTGGTGCTGGAGGAGCTTAGACAAGTGAGGGCAAAGCATCCAGTGTATCACTGCTTCATATATTTTTTGTTAATCCATTCAGACTGGATGCACATGTGTGATCTTAAGGCTCTATCTATACAGTGTGACCCCCCCCTCCCACATCATTAGATGTGTTTGCATCGCAGCGTTCAGGCCTGCCAAGTCAGACATATCTGAGTAGGTGATGTGAATCACTGCAATGACCTCAATCTCTCTGGGGTTTTAAGGATTCATGAGCCTTTCACCTCTCTGCTTGACTCCCTCCTAGTGAACCAGGTCAGACAAGCATGATCCCTTATTGCACTGATCCCTCTGAGCCTTCCTCCCTTGGGCACAGAAGCCCCAGATGAGACAGACCCTCTCCGCTGCTCCCTCTGCTCACTTTTTCAACATGCATCTCAGAAAGTCCCTGAGCTGAACAGAACTATGGCACAGGTTTCCAAAAAAAGAACCGCTCTGCTACAGGCGGCCCTGGCATGCTACCAAGCCCAGGGGTGCATGCCTCTCCCTATGGGAAGGCAGTGCCACGGGGGCCCCTGTGCTTACCATACTTGTTATACAACAAGGTTAGAGACTGTAGATCTGCCAGCTTTTTAAATCTAATAGATGGGGTGCTGCAAAGCTGCTCACTCTCACAAAGTTGTGACAACCAAAGTATTGTTGCACAACAACAGCACGTCTGTGATAAGTGTCATATATCTGCTCAGTTTATCCGCTGTCTCTAACTCTACACCTTATTTCTAATTTACAAAAACTTCCAGCTCTATTTACAAATCATTTATGCCCTGAAGAGGTCAGACATCATCATCAGTGCTGCAAATAAATAGCCAAGAACAGACTCCTATCCTACTTATGTTAAAACATTTTGTTGGGGGAAGTTCTGTCTCTTAAACACGCTGAAACTGAACAGATCTGAGCCAAAAAGATCAAGTAGATATAGATTAAGCAGTTGTGATATTGCTGATTAGGGCTTTGCAATCCCAAATGGAGGCTGCATGGGTAACCATGGATAGATAATATGTGATTAGGTTTCTTATCAGTCCACCATCCTGGCCATTCATTTGACGCTATCGCTGCTCTTATTTTGTTAGTTAGAAATGGTTGAACATAAAAAATTAGGATGCTGTGTAAAATGTAAATAGAAACAGAATGTGATGATTTGCAAAACATTGAAAATAGCTCAAAGACAATATATCAAATGTTAAAACTGAGAAATTTCATTGTTTTTTTTAAGTTCAATCCTCATTTAGAATTTGATGCCAGCAACACGTTTCTAAAAAGTTGGGACAGTGGCAACAAAAAGTTGGGCGAGTTGTGAAATGCTAAAAGAAAACAGCTGGTGGAGCATCTCACAGTTAATTAGGTTAAGTGGCAACAGGTCAGTTAGCACATGATTGGGTATAAAAAGAGCATCCAAGAGAGGCTGAGTGTGTCTGAAGTAAAGATGGGGAGGGGTTCACCACTTTGTGACAGACAAATAGTGCAACAATTTCATTGTCTACAGTCCACAATGTCATTAAAGGATTCAGAGAATCTGAAGAAATCTGTGTACACAACCAACATTGGATGGCTGTGATCTTTGAAAACAGACATGATTCTGTAGCGGACGTCACTGCATGAGGTCAGGAACATTTCCAACAACCATCATCTGTGAACACAATTCATTGCTGCATCCACAGATGCTAGCTAAAACTCTACCATGCAAAAAGGAAAACGTATATAAACCAGATCCAGCGACGCTGCCAGTTAAAAAGCCAGCATCTGTGATGGTGTGGGGGTGCATTAGTGCACATGGTATAGATAACCTGCACATTGGTGAAGGCTACATTAATAGTGAATGATTTATACAAGTTTTGGAGTAACATATGCTGCCAAGAAGACAATGTCTTTTTCAGGGAAGGCCTCACTTATTTCAGCGAGACAAAGCCAAACCACATTCTGCACAAAATCCAACAGCATGGCTGCGAAGTAAACGAGTCTGGGTGCTAAACTGGCCTGCCTGCAGTCCAGACGGTCACCCACTGACAATGTTTGGATCATTATGAAATGTAAAATACGACAAAGGAGAGCCAAAAACTGTAGAGCAGCTGAAATTGTACATCAAGCAAGAATTGGAAAACATTCCACTTTCAAAATGACAGCATTTACTCTCCTCAGTTCTCAAGCGCTTACAGAGTGTTGTTAAAAGGAGAGGTGATGCAACAGAGTGGTAAACATGAGCCTGTTCCAACTTTTTAGAAATGTGTTGCTGTCATCAAATCCTAAACGAGGATTTCATTTTCAAACACAATGAAATTTTTCAGTTTCAACATTTGACGTGTTGTCTTTGAGCTATTTTCAGTTCAATTTGGGTTTCAGTGTTTTGCAAAGCATGACATTCTGTTTCTATTTACATTTTACACAGTGTCCCAACTTTTTTGGAAACTGTATCGTGTTTGGTCATTGTGCTGTGGTATTTGTGGTATGACAGTCGGGACTTACACACCAGTCTATTACTTTATGAAAGCAGCAGACAAAGAGCTTGTTCTCAAACCAGTTGCGCTACTGAGGGACCATGTGCTGGTTCTTGATGCACTTACTGGTGCCCTGTTCAAACCACAGGAGACAACTCAACCTTACTCTCCGTAAATGTCAGAGACATTTTGCAGGAATGAGAATTTGGGACACTGCAGGTGCTTCTCAAGCAGCAGGGCTGTGTACCCGCCAACCCCCTTTCGGCCCTGCAGGTGCGTCTGAATAGGACTCCAGTGTGTGACCTGCCAGAGGGCAAATATTATTCAGCTGTAACAGCGAAAAAAAAAAAAACCCAGTTTAGACATAATGGATGATTTAAAAGGGCTGAAAAAAAGTTTATTAAAGCCTTATTTATCAGAGAATATACATATAATCATGCCTTATACTAATGCATCAATTCTTTTATGACACAGAGCTTCTTCACAGACGAAGAGATGAGCATCTTAAAGAAGTTCAAACTCTATGTTGAGGACAACTGGAACAAGTGCGACATGGTTGCCATCTCACTCTTCGTTGTTGGGGTTTCATGCAGGTAATTAACATCAAATTAACAACACTGAAAAAATATAACAACATTTAGACATTGTAGACATGACATTTAGACTAGAGCCTTAAAATAAAGGAGTGAATGAACGGATGAGATACCAAAAGAGAAGCAGGGGCAGAATGAAGTAAACAGCACAGTGAATAATGTCGGTTTTGCAGGATGGTGAACAACACCTATGAGGCAGGACGGACTGTTCTGGCGATAGACTTCATGGTCTTCACTCTGCGTCTGATCCACATCTTCGCCATTCACAAACAGCTGGGCCCCAAGATTATCATTGTGGAAAGAATGGTAACTGAAACGAAACCCTTCATAACATTGTCACAGTGAAAGTTTCAGCGATGTTACTGGCCACAGATGAAGGCAGAGCCCATGAAGAAGATGAAACATGCGTCTGTTTCTCCTTTGCAGATGAAGGACGTTTTCTTCTTCCTCTTTTTCCTGAGCGTGTGGCTCATTGCGTACGGTGTTGCCACCCAGGCTCTTCTCCACCCCAACGACCCAAGGATTGACTGGGTGTTTCGCAGAGCCTTGTACCGCCCCTACCTGCACATTTTTGGCCAGATCCCCCTGGAGGAAATAGATGGTAAGATACAGTAGATACAAATCCCTCTATTCAGTGTAAAGACGATGCAACTTTTTAATGTGTTTCTGTTAGCCTGAATATCTTCTAATGTTTTTTTATTAAATGGAGTACAGCTGCCCGCATGCCTGAAATTAACTGCACCAATGACTCAGATGAGATTATCATGGGCCTACGGCCGCCATGTCCCAACATCTACGCCAACTGGCTGGTCATCCTGCTGCTGGTTATCTTCCTTCTGGTCACCAACGTCCTGCTGCTAAACCTGCTCATCGCCATGTTCAGGTTAGGATCTGGGAGCCCATAAAATCTTTGTCTGATGAAATGAGTTGAACTAGTCTTTGCACATTTTAAAGTAAAACCAACACACTTTCTAATTTTCTTGCCTTCTTATTGTTTTTCTCCAGCTACACATTCCAAGTAGTGCAGGGAAACACAGACATCTTCTGGAAGTTCCAGAGATACAACCTGATTGTGGAATACCACAGTCGTCCAGCACTGGCCCCACCCTTCATCATCATCAGCCATCTCTCTCAGCTCCTCCTCAGCCTGGTCAAACAGCCCGAGTCCAAGCAGGAGCATCTTGGTATGAAGGTTATTTGTTCATATGTCAGGACATTTCCATCAGGAACTATTAAGCCATTCTGTTTTACTTTAAACAGATATTGGAATAGTTTCCTGTGGCTTATCAGGCTAAATTAAACACTTAAATTAAATATCGATGTCCTTCACCTGCTCTATCCAGAGAAATTACCAGTTGATTAGTTGGACTGCCTCCATGTGTGTCTGCGTGCATGTGTCTCCAGAGAGAGAGTTGCCGGCAGGGCTTGACCAGAGGCTGATAACATGGGAGACGGTGCAGAAGGAGAACTACCTGGCCAAACTGGAGCGGCAGCATTGGGAGAGCAGTGAGGAGAGGCTAAAGAGTACCTCCTCAAAGTAACTGTTATATTACTCTTCTGCCCCCTAGTGGTAAAACATGGATTATTGCAGCATTACATATGGTTTTAAATGATTTCTGCTTCTGCAAGGGTTCAGAGCTTGCTGAGGATTGTTGGTGGGTTCAAGGACCAAGAGAAACGACTGGCATCCATGGATGCTCAGGTAAACGAAAAGTGACCTCAGCAGCACCTTTTGACACATAGTCAGGTTGCATGTTTCACAAAAAACTCCACCTTTTAGGTAAAATGATGTAATGTAATTCCTGGCTTGCTCTCTAGGTCAGATACTGTGGAGAGGTGTTGTCCTGGATGGCAGAGTGCTTTGCTCAAAGCACCCTCAAGTGCGGGAAAGAAGTTCCAAGAGCTCCAAGTAAGACAAAAATCAGACATGTTAAACAGTGATTTATAATTCATCATAATGTGTTGAGGAATATGAGTTACCTTTTGTGTTCCTCAGGGAAGCTTCCTTGGTCCCCTGCTTTTTTCATGTACATGCTTCCTTAAGGTGATATTATCAGAGAAAATAAATTAAATTTCCACAGCTATGCTGATGACACACAGGTGTATATTTCATTGGATACAGGTGATGACAAAACCTTGTCTTTGCCATTTTACAACTGGTTTAGCTGCAGTAAAGAAGTGGATGCAGACCAACTTCCTTAAATCAAATTGTGAGAAAACTACTTAGCTAACTTAGATAAGACAATCGGCAGCTCAGCCTTTCATAACTATACACCAAAACTATTGAATTTCCTCCCAGAGGCTATAAGAGATGGAAGCTCTGTGAATTTTTTTTTTTAATAACAACTGAAAGCTTATTTATTCAACATTGCCTTTAACTGTTACTCTTCCTTTGTATTATTCTTATCTTTTACAATTTTTTCTGTTCTTGCGCCTTTTTTTTTTTTTTTGCACTGTATGCATTTTGTCCTTTAATATTAATATTGCATTACATTTCAGTGTCTCTAACTGGGTCTAAGCCAACCAGCACCAAAGACGCATCTCAAAGTCAACCAGAGAAAGAAGTCAAAGACGAAGGTGGTGCAGCCAGACCAGGTCCCTCAGGATATGGAGCAAACAAAAAATTTCCTTACATAGATGAATAAACGTGACAATGGTAACCGGTGACCCACAGAAAGGTCATTATGATTCTATATGTAAGATTTTTAGGATATTTTGAGGTATGACGATAGTGTAATTAGAGGAAATGTCGATTTAGTTTGGACATTCAGTTTAAATTAATAAAATTATGTTGGATGTATTCACAGACATCTCTCTGGTTCTTGAGTCTTGTTGCAGTAAAAGTTAAGCTTTTGAGTTCATCTGTAAAAATGATAGCTTCAGCATTTCAGGACACATTATTAATATAGCTTCCTGTAGTACGACGTTCTAAACATGCAGTCAAAACTACCGCACTACACTAACTGCTCCTTTCTTATATTAAATATTGTACCAGGTTCCTTCAGTGCAGCAAAAGGTAGAGCACATTCTCAGATTAGTCATCTATGAATGGAAGAAAATAACAGAAATCAAACTGTTTTAATGTATGGTCCAAATCAGTCAAGACATTGCAGTGCATGTTAGAAACGACAGTGGCTGTAAGTTTAGGAGACCTTGGCTTTAATTTAAGGCTATTTTCATCAGTATTGGATCATATGATATGATCCAATGGTAACCCACATCAATCATTGTTTACACAGTCAACTCACTTTGAATGTTACAGATGAAGAAACAAGACTAAAACAATACAATAATTACATCGTGTAAAGGCTGAAAAGGCACCATATGGTCTTTACTCTTGAAACATTTTTTCTAGGTCACATTAGGAAGGTGAAAGTCGCCATAAATTCTATTAAAAGCAGTAGTGACAAATCTGTAGAGCTGTAACGTGGGTGTAACAGTGCTGATGAAACCTGGTAAACAGAAAATCCTCTGAGTTGAAAGAGTTTTTGGCTGAGCGATGCTCAAAGAATAGTACAGTCAGAAGTAGTGGATGAGTTTGGAGAGCATGTGAATATGAGTTTTGCTTTTCCTTTGCCTTACAGTGACTTCACTTAAAAGGTACCCTGTGGAGTTTTTCCTGTAAACATGTTTACAGTCAGAATAAACTGAATGAGTCCTTGAGGTCGAACAAATGTGTTGAATGCATTTCCTGCCTCACTTGCAAAGGAGAATATTTTAAAACTTGCATTGTTTTCAGATATCCAGAAATGTATCAGCTATAAGTCTTTACCTTTTGCTGGAGGTTGCTCGCCATGTTACCGCCAACAGATATCCTGCGCAATACCATGAAACCAAGGGAAGTCATATGGCCCTCCTTTTGTTTGATGGACATGACCAGACTTGTTTTTTAGCTCTGCTGCTTCACCTTCTCCAGTTGACATGATACTCTTCTGCATATTGTTTCACCCAAAGATAGATTAAAGTGTGGACTGTAAACTGCGGACATTACAACAAAAATGTAACACTGCACACGGCATAATTTCACCTGTTTGCCTTTTTCTCATTTTTCATTATTCGTATGCGCTACTCATTTATGTTACTACCCTCTGCAGTGCTTGAGCATGAGTATCATGTGACCCACACACATGCTAGGAGAGAATAAAATAAAAACAACGATGGGGATCTGCCCATCAGAAAACAATGCTCCATAGTGGTGAAAAACTCCACAGCGTATCTTTAACATTCAACTCCATCTCCAACAACCAGACCAAGAGAGCAAAGTCTAGTAGTCTGCAGGCAGCAAGTGCACATCAGAAACTGGTGATGACGAACTGATTAAATGTTATTGATTATTTACACATTTTGAACTTATGAGGCTTTCTGCATGTGGGTACCGTGTGTGAGATACATGTCAAAATTCATTAAAAATGGTTGTACTGTGTATATTTATTTAAACAAGAATGACATTGACATTTTAAACCCGGGAAACAAATAAATACTGGCATACTTGCGGTGTCAAGATTTTAATTGGGAACATGAATTTTCCTCCTCCTGATGTCCATCAATTAAAACGAGCTGTACTGTATGTACTGTTCTGTCACCTTGGAACGATGACGATCCAGCAGGTATGAGTTTGACTTTAGTCCCTTGAAACTGAGGCCTCAGGTCCTCTAGGCTGCACTGTTGGTGTCTCACGGTGAAGCATATTGTCAAAACGTGGTGTCACCTCACAGCGGATAAGCAGAGTATCATCTTTAACAAAGGCTCTCTGACTCAGCTGCTGCAGGTGCAGAAAGGTGACGTAGCCAAATCCTTTGGGGTTGCGCTGGTTGGTGGGCTTCTGGAAGGCCTGCAGGTCTGGTTTAGTCTCCATCACTTCCACATGGTGCTGACCCTCGGGGCCCTGGTCTAGGATGGCAAGGCGGATGGTGCCCTGGAATGGCCAGGTCAGCTGCCCATCAAAAGCTCCTTGCATGGTGTGGACAAAAAGGGAGATATAGTTGGAGCAACGTGGGGCATTGGGGGTCTGCAGGTGTAAGCGCAGGCACAGCTTGTAGCCTGGACGTCCTGTGTAGAAGCCGGGGCTGTGCTCCACTACCGGCAGGCCTGCTTCTTGGTTCCGCAGGTGGACAGAGAAACCTTTGAGGCGCCAGATGAAGATACCGTGACACTCCAGCTCCTTCACCGTCTCCTCCAGTACTAACACTCTCCGCCTGAGGTCTGCAAGCTGGCCAGCCTGTGGAAGACAGGACAGTCGTTTCAAATGACAAAGGCTTACATTGTGTTTACACGGAAGGTGTAGCGTGAGCAGCATGTTAGCAGAGCAGCAACAGCAACAGCTTTCATGCTCCATCTGTGTCTACACAGGCTGTGTTCAGGCACTGCACTGATTGCAGGTCAGCTGCATTTTAGCAGCGCTCAGAGCCCAACACATAATCTCTGTCACTACATGTTTAAAGTTGACTTGAAGTGTGAGGAATAGCTGCACTGATTAAAACAGAATGGATCTGTTACGTCAGATATGCCTGAGAAGGATGAAAAATGCAGCTGAAACGCCTCCTGTGTAGACACACTGCTGAAGAATGGGATGATAAGACATAAAATGTGCTCCAAGAGGTAAAAAATGTGCTGCCAAAACCACTGTCAGGAAACGAGGAAATGGAGACACAAGTTTTGCTTTCCAGAAAAATAAATATAGCTCAATCAATTGATGAAGACATGGCTAAAAGTATCTTTCTACACAGCAAGAGTTAAATCTCCTTTTCTTCTCCATATTCACATTTTGCCCGAAATGACTCAAGTACATTGAAACAACTCCACAAATAAAAGCATTCCTTTATGTGCAACCATTGAGACACCAACTACCACACAAGCATGTCTTTGTCCTTTAAAAGTTACTAACTAGCTCAGCATTAAATCACTAATTGGTCAAGAAAATTACCGGCGTGCTGGACTTTGAAATCAAACACTGTCTGAAAAATATAAAATAGATCAAGCACTGGCAGAGACATACAGCCAGGAAAGACTCATTACAAAGACAACAATCCTAATCCGAGATTCTGTGAGTACACAGACAAACCACATGCGCATATTTGTACTTCAAAGCTCACCGACATCCTTTACCTGTGTTTCCTTTAAGATGATGAGCTCACGCAGCTGGTGATCCTGCTTCACCAATCTTCCATCCATCTCTCTGAGCCTCTGCATCTCCTCATTAGGCTGACATGGGGTGCAGTTGCCGCTGCAGCTCGCAGCTCCTCTGGGTCTGCTACAGGCTGATCCTGATGCTGCGGCTCCTTGATCCTCAGGGGAAACTGAAGGTCCTAGCGTCCACAGGGATTTGGGTGTGGTGCCATTGAGGCTAAGGCCACGCAGGAACTCGGCCATGTAGCGCATATGCATCTGTGTGAACTCCTGCATGTGCTGAGCCAGGTTGTGGCGCTGCATCTGCAGAGGTACAGTTTTTATTTGTTAGGTCTGGTCTGCAGGGCCGATGGGACTGATAGCTGTGCAACAAACCAACTTCTGATGGATTATTCTGTCAACTGTGTATAGAAGAAACTTTGAATCTGATCACCTACCCTTTCCTTACATCCAAAGATGCTAAAGTTACAGGCGATGGGTGCTTTCGGGCAATCTGTATCACAATGAGATTCCATCTGAAAGAACAACGTGATCATCTTAGCTTCATTCATGTTTATTTATTAAAATCAGTATTCAAACAAGTATTTCAAGCCCACATCAGCTTTGACGGGCTGTGACTGGGTGTGGAATGGTTCCCCACTGTTTTAGCAAAAGAGAAGTTCACGCTGACAGAAGTTATTTTACATACATAACAATTCACAACTGTGAAAACATTTTGATTTACCTGAGGCCTTTTACCTGGCAGGCACTATGTCACTCACCTGGTCTCTGATGAGATCCATCTCACAGTATTGGCACGTCACACTGGCAAAGGGACACTGCTGTTCATGGAGCTAAAGAAGCAAGCAAAACCAGATTGTGAGGAGACTAATCCTCCATGATGCACAATGCAGCTGTGTGATTTTCCTATGAGAATTATTCTGGAGAAAGCAGTGGGAGCAATTACATAAGGTAGACAACATTACCTCTCTCTCCTCATAAACAAAGCTTGCCACACAATCTGGACACGACACGGGTCTCCTTTGGCACTCAACAGTCGTGTGCTCCTCTAGGTGGCTCTTTCTCACAGACTGCTGGCATTGTGGACACGGCACAGTGGCAAACTCACAACTTGCCAAATGATTCTGCAACAATATATTGAAACAATGCAGTTAGTTTCATTCTGTAGCAGGACAGCAGTGGTTCACATTTAACAATTCCATTGCTCACACCAGAGGAAGATGTCGGTCTTGACTTGATACTGAACACATTTTTTAAGACAAAACAAGGACACATAGTGTGACGGCGCCCTTAATCCCTTGTTATTCCTTAGTGGACAGCAGTGAGTTCATAAGATGTTTTGCATTGACTAGGATCCTTGACAAACAGTCTCTTTAGGTCAACTGGAGCTATCAGCATTTCAACATGTGTGCATTTGTCCCTGATCACTAAACTTAAACCTTCCTCATGGTCTCTTGATTGGGAGGCAGCAGTGTGAGGAACAGTCAGAAGGAAGAGGCTGTGCTGACTTTGGTGGTGTTGTAAAGTCAGATGTAAACATCATTTAAACTCTATTATAGATTCTGGGTTTTTAACGTAAGTTTTCTGCTTCCCTGTTCTTGGTTGAGCTGCAGTCAAAGTCAGAGATATCCGTCACTTTCAAAGCTCTCACCTCTAAATGACGGAGCTCCATTTTCTCAGCACAGCCAGAGTTTGGACAGCGAACAGTTAGCGACAGAATCTCTCGTTTGGCAAAGTTATCAGGAAACAGCTGGTCCTCTGACAGCACTTCATTGTCCACAGGGCACCGCTGTCCTGTATCACTGTTTTACAAGTGGAAGAACAGCAAATATTTAGGCTGAGCATTAAGATCCTCAGGCTCTGCATGGTGCTTTTCATTTGAGCAGTGAAAATATTGCATCATTCAGACACATTCTGTACCTCCACTACATTTATTCTTAATTACTACTCAGTAATTTGACAGATAGTGATGTTACTAATAAATAATGAACAGCTCTTCAAGAGAAGCATTAAAGTCTTGAGTTAGTATTCAGTGTTCAGTTGCACAACAGCATACCGAATGGACTTCTCAATGCAGTTCTTGCAGAAACGGTGACCACAGGGTGTTTGAATGGCATTCCTCAAAGCCATGAGGCAGATAGGGCACTCATATTTACTCTCTAGGGGAGGGTCAAACTCCACGTCATAGCCCTGGATGGGAGAAGCTTGCAAGCTGGAGGAGGTGCTGCTGATGAGGGTGCCAGGGCTCTCTGAGGGGCTGAGAAGGGACTCCCGTTCCTTTTCCAGCATTGCCAAGGCACAGCCTGACAGCTCTCCACCAACAGCTCCTTCATAGCTGTCCTCCTCCAAACTGCCCTTGTTACTGTCAAAGCAAGCCATCTGTGGAGAGTGTAAGGGTGTAAATGTCAAAATAAAGAAATCAATAAAGCAGTATTTTGTACATAAATATTCATTATTTTCCAAATTGGCAACGGCGACTATTTTCTCTCTTAAAGTGGGAGGTCAATACTTGATCAGTACTGAAGAAAGCTCAGCAGAGACTTTTTATTAAAGACAGCTGAGAAGGTTTTCCATACGGCAGGACGGCATCGTGCTGACATCGAGTCATAACTGCGTGGCACGACAACACCAAACGTCAGAGACACAGCAGGACTAAGTCATGTGAACGTATTTAAAAATCGCAGGCCAGGTGCAACCACACCTTGCTGAAATCTCCAGCATTAGGCTACAGAAAAGGAGACACAGGGTTTTACATCTTTCTTAATATCCTCCCTTCAACTAGCACACATGCACCATATGGTGCTAAAAGCATTCCTATGGGAATACTAACAATTACTGTCAGACCAATCAGTCAATTAGTTTTTCCAATTATCGCTTCATCAGTTGGTCTTTAAATTGTCAGAAAATGGTAAATAAAATGTCCATCATAACTTCACAAAGTGTATGGTAATCTTCAAATTAGGACATTTTTTGTTAGGAAAATGAAGTAGCTGTCAGTCAGCTAATCATTTCAGTGCACGGGTGTCTTATTAGTAGTTTTTAGGCGTTGTGGTTTCATTGGTTGACTTTGACTTTGGTTTCTGTTTTGTTTAATTTCTATGTGAGGTCACCAAAGATGACTCCTACCAACTAAATAACAACACAAACCTGAATCTTGAACCCTCAGTTTGAGTTGAATCATATTCTTCTGGCCATGGCAACTCTTCATATGAATATATTGTGGGTTCAGTAAGTTAACCATGTCCGTCTATGTGAAACCACATCTATTACTCATGCTGTGACTTTAGACTGTTAAATGTAAAGTGGGGGTGTAAAATGAGGTGAAGCTACACCCATATGGGAAGTAACGTTATTACCGTCATTATCGTTTGTTGTCATAGCTAACATGACTCAACAATGTCCTAACCAAAGTGGCTCCTTGACGAGCACTGACACTCCGTCGCAAATTATTTCAAAGCAGTTAATTTATAGGTAATGCCCTGCATACAATAAAACTTGCTAATGTGCCTTCATGGACCACTCATGCCCGTGGATGCGGAACTTCAACTTTGTAACCTGGCTGTACTAAAAAGCGATTAAAAAAAAAGATACAGACCAAAGCAGCAGGCAGCGAACACACGTCCTCATCAACAACAGCGGCAATGAAGCAGTATTATTTCTGTGAAAGCGGGTATTGCTCTTGTATTGCACCCACCTTTGCCCTGAAAACGTCTGGAACTTTTGGTTTCTACAGAATTTCCTGTTTTTTTTTTCCATACGTCATCAAAACGATTGTTGGGTTATTTCCCGGTGCGGACGCGAGCGCCGCCTTCTGGCCGGAGGCTGGTAGCAGTTGCCACAGTGCAAATTGAGACAGAAAAATGGCGGACCTCAGGAAGATCAGTCCTGAGTCTTTGCCCTGTCGTGTCAACTGTTCACGAAAACCGTCATTTCAGGGGAAGCTTTTCATCCTCCTTTGCATACTTATAGTGGACTCCGGAGGAGCTACGACCCATTGGGTTGTTACAGAGGATGGAAAAATTCAACAGCAAGTATGACAGTTAACGTTAGCTCATTTACCTGCTACGGCTTACGTTAGGTGGCTAGCTTGTAAAGCTATATTGTTAGCATTAACGATAACGTCTTGCTATGTGGTTAATTAACGTAATTTTAACAGTCTCTTTTAACTCAACAAAAGTCGTTTCGACAGCTTCGGCAACGTAGCGTATAACAAAAAAGTAACATTAAAATGAGTTTGTTTGGCTAAATCGCTTAGCTTACACTAGCTAACCCTACCTTAAAACTGACGTTATCGTTAGGTGCTGGTGTTGGAGGTCAAGATGACCAAAGAATTTCAGGCCCATGTCAATGTCCGCGTTGGACACCGCTTGTTAATATGCTAGAGATAACCTTTACCTTGGTTGCTGATAATTGCCAGCAAACGGCTACCTTCATTTAGAGAGAAACACCGTGTTTATGTTTATGTGAAAGGCTTTGGAGCTCTAAAAAGCTGAGTTCGCTCATCTTAAATTAGAGTTGGATAGACACTTTCTAACATGACTCAAATTAAGACGAATATGCTCAGATTCGCTCTCAGCAGGACTGACATGAACGTGTTCACTGTAAGCCAGTCCTCACCGCACTGTTTGTTTCAGGTTCACTCACCTTTGAACCTGAAGCACCCGCATGACGTTGTGATCTTCATGAGGCAAGATGCTCGTGTGAACTACCTCAAGAAGCTGGAGGTGTGTGGCTTTCACTCTTTTCAGTGTCAGTGTTATCAACGCATTTAACTTTGGCCTCTCACTCTTTCTTGCCTTTAGACTCATTTTATTTGTACAGGAAATAAGTACCAGTATCTAATATCCTTGGGCAAAGAGCACTCTCCTTTACTTACCCTCTATTACTACTTCAGTCATTGTTACTTATTCTGCCATCTGCCCACTTCTTGTGCTTAATAGTCCTCAGTGATTATTTGTCTTTGGTTGTTGTTGAGCAGAAGCAGCTAGTGGCACAGAAGATTCATATTGAGGAGAACGAGGACAGAGACACAGGGCTGGAGCAGAGACACTACAAAGAGGATCCAGACTGTATCATGGCTAAGGTGCCGCTGGGAGACCTGGACCTGTATGATGGCACTTACATCTCCTTGGAAAGCAAAGACATCAGGTAAGCCCTCCCCAGTAAAACACTGTACACACTCTTGTAATCTCTACAGTGTTTTAGTGGTTAGTGGTTAAGTGGTTGGAGTCACCATTTAAATGTTGCATAGCTAAGTCATTGAGGTATGGTTTGACAAGATAAGTCACCCTTAAACATACTCTGCAGTCTCTTTATGATTATAATTAAATTGTCTCGTGGTCTCTCGTGATTTTTCTCCTCCTCTCCTGTAGCCCTGAAGACTATGTGGATTCCCGGTCAGCCATGCCCCCAGATCTAGAAAAGCCTGACTGTGCAAAAGTGTTTGAACTACCTTATAGTATCCATGCTTTCCAGCATCTCAGGGTGAGTAGATCCCAAACTTGTCTATAGTCTGTTCAGAAAGGAATAAGATGGAAATTACTTATGATAATATATACCATCTAAATTGCTTTCATCACCCATTAAATATGTTGTTGGAATAAGTACTCCAACTCAAACCTCTGTTTTTGTGAGGGGGCAGTTGAGGCTTATGTGGTAGCTCTGTGTGTGAAAGTACTCTCCACTCTTTAATTTGTTAATTTGAAAGAATAATAAATAACCTCAGTATGGGTTCACAGGAAAAGCAGGCATAGGCAAATATGGAGTGACTATCAGTAATGGTCTTGAAGTACAGATCTGAATGTTTAAATGTATTGATAGCTTTCTGGATTTTTCCTAATAATTAGTGTGCTAACAGCAAAGGCAGTTTTATCTACATCAGTTCTGCTATACCGTTACTGCAGCATCAGATAGTAACTAGAACGAGTTAATGGACCAGAGTTCAAGATCACCAAAGATGAGATATAAGATGACAAAGAAATTTTCTGACAAAGACTTTGCAGATATTTGAAAACAGACAAGGAAGCGCAGCGAACCTTATTAAATAAAATGCAGTGATGAACATTGTAATTATCTTCACAATGACCCGAAGAGTTTAATGGGAAATGCAATCTAAAGGCCCAGAGTGGAGGCAGCAGAATGTCGGTAAATTACATCTCAATAATCCAGAATTAATAAGAAAATTGTTTCAATAATTGTCCTCTTGTAGCTCAGAGGGAAGCTCATTTTGTTTCTTTATAAAAAGGCAAGCTTGTGTTGCTGTTCATCAACAAGGTTGTTACTGTGATATTTACATGCACATTTTTCAGGGGAGGGGGGGTAACAAGACATTTATATTCTGTGACCCTGGTAGCAATAAAGATTCGATGTGAGGAGATATGCAAATCACTGTAATCTGTGTCTCTGGATCTTGAAAACAACTTGATTTTATCTTAAGGTTGTGTTTATGTCCAAGAACAGTTTTACAAATGAGGCCCTTGGGTACAGATTAAATGCCTGTGGTGTTTCTGTGGCCAGCTACCAATATATAAAGTTGATATTTTGTTCCAGTGGACCAGACCACTATATTTCATTCAGTCATCCATTTTTTTTCTTTACTTGCTTTATCAGGTGCTTTATCCAGTGAGTGTTCGCCTGCACATCATGTTTGTTTATATATAGATGAAGAGTCATTTAGGCTGTGTGCTTTGGAAATTCGTATGCTGTTTATCTAGTTGTAAGACACTCAGAAACTGAGCCCTGCTGTCAGGTGAGATCATTTGGGCTCTGTTTATTATACACACACTAGTGATGGAGCCTTTGTGTTTGACTGGTCACATGCTAAAATTTCAGGTAATTGACTCTTCACTTGTGTCTGCTCTAGGGTGTGCAGGAGAGGGCAAACTTGACCTCCCCACTGCTTTCTAAGGAGGATCCCATTTTTAGTTCATTGTCTCATAAGCTGGGCCGCAGTGTTGATGAAGTGGGCCATCGCATCCATCAAGGGTTACTTAGGGTAAGGTCTGCCTGTACAACTTGACTCACTAAACTGTATAAATATTCCAGACCGCCCTTTTCCTCTTTACAGATATTGGACAGAAGCATGGAATGCATGTAGAATAAGTCATATATCACATGTACAGTCATATATGCGTATGTATTTATCTGACTTTCTGTCAGACAACATCAGACAGACAACCTGTGTAGTTCCATGACACCAAAGTACTCAAGCAATAATCATTGTCAGTACAAGCCCTTCTGAGATCCATTGTAAAATTCACCAAAATTATGTTTGGAAAGAATTAAGAGTCCTATCAGTTAGCAGTTAGTCATTTTGAAGAAGCTGAAAAAAGTGTGCACTCGTTAATGATTGTGTCTTCCAGAACTCCTCATCCTGGGTGCTGTACAACATGGCGTCATTTTACTGGCGTATGAAGAATGAGCCCCAGAAGGCAGTGGACTGTGTGGTGCGAGCTCTGCATTTCTCCCCAAGGTACAGTCAGACCGGTTGGATGCCGTGCTGTTTATTGTATGAGACTGCTCACAGGTGTTCACATTCTCACCCTGCGTGCGTGTGCTGCACTTGTAGGCAGCAGAAGGATGTCGCCCTGGTCAACATGGCCAACATCCTGCACCGCGCCCATTTCTCAGCAGACGCTGCTATTCTTGCCCACGCTGCCTTGGACCTTACCTCAGATCTGTTCACCAGCCACTACACCTTAGGCAACATCTATGCTGTAAGACAAAGAGAAACTATTCCACTGCAGTACAGACTTGTGTATTTAATCCACACACTTACCATCTGGTTAACCATTTACAATGGCATCATCACAGCTATTGCTTCTGTTTTGTTCTTTTTTTTCTTTTGTTACAGCATGATTTCTACATGAAACAAATCAGTTTGTGACCTCTGCTGTATCCATAGTCTGTTTGTCTCCTTCTATTACTGTCTAACCAGATGCTTGGGGAATACAACCACTCAGTGCTGTGTTATGAGCAGGCATTGCAGGCCCAGCCAGGCTTTGAGCAGGCCCTGAGGAGGAAACATGCTGTGCTCTGTCAGCAAAAGCTGGAGCAGCGCCTGGAAGCCCAGCACAGGTAGGCAAGTGCTCATACATACACAGTTGAAGCACTTTGGTTGTTTCCATGGAATTACTTAATACTGTAAACAGAATCAAATAATTACAAAGACGTAAGATATTGACTGATGTCAAGACATTTCCAAACATGTCCCATTGTATGACACTGTGAGCTGCCAACAGTAACAAAGAAACAGATGACAAAGTAGTTTACCAGTTTAACAGACCACACATTTGATCCTGCTTTAGGCTGTTTGAGGAGGCATTCTACTATTTATTTATTTTTCCTCTTTTCTCTTCCTTTTCACTGTTCAGTTAAAAATGCCTTGAAAAATGACAGCGGTAGAACTGAACTCAGATTTATGATTCCAACTTTTCTTTGCAAATTTAGAGTACCTGAGACTGCTCACTATATCTCTGTGAGTGTATCATTAACTACATGTTTGGTACTTTTAATGATTACAATAAAACCAAAATACTTTTCCTTGTAGGGAAGTTTTCCTTGCACTTACACCCCTCCATGAGGCAGTCAGAGTATGTATGAAAAAGAAAAGTGCCCAGAACTGGCAGACAGTCAGTGTTTTGCTATGAAAGCAGAGTGGATTTTTTTTTATGCAGATGCCAAAACTTTAACATGGGTATCGCTTTTGCAGGATGATCACCTAATAGAGTATGCTTCCCTGCCATGCTTCTCTGCTAATTGTGCTGTATTTTCCCTTCCTCGCTTTCCTGTATTTGTAGATCCCTGCAGCGGACTCTGAATGAGCTCAAGGAGTACCAGAAGCAGCATGACCACTACCTTCACCAACAGGAGGCTCTGGACAAATACAAGCTGCTGCAGGAAGAGCAGATCCTCCGCAACATTATCCATGAAACCCAGATGGCCAAGGAAGCCCAGCTTGGTAAGATGCCATGCACATAGAGCAGAGAACACTTCCTGAGGTGTGCCAGGCGTGTATTACTTTTGGGATTCTGTATACAGTATATTCTTAACTGAAGAAAAGTTAATTGTTTTATCTGGTCAAGAAGGAATTTGTCAGCTTGTACGGACTGCGATTTGGTGTATTCTATGTTAGATAAATGCAGACGTTAATTATGAAAACGTAAGTGAGATGATAAGGCAGGTGCTCTGCAATAAGGTGATATATATCAGTGCCGAGAAGAGTGAAGCTTTATCACTGTCTTCACAACAGAATGAGAAAGCAAGCTTACTGTGTGAGTTGATGGGTTGTCACTTTAAGCTTTGATCTTCATGCATATTGCTAAACACCTCTACCTTGATTTGGTAGAAAATGCTGAGCATCACCTGAGTCTTGTGTGTCATATGTGCTCCAGG
Source organism: Chaetodon trifasciatus (assembly GCA_037975065.1). Classification (NCBI taxonomy): domain Eukaryota; kingdom Metazoa; phylum Chordata; class Actinopteri; order Chaetodontiformes; family Chaetodontidae; genus Chaetodon; species Chaetodon trifasciatus. Next base: position 4,256,909 of record JBBMOE010000001.1, on the reverse strand, counting down.
GAACCATCAGATGTGCCGGCTGGGTCAGCAGCAGCGCAGCCTCTACTGCCCCTTTGACCTGCCTGTGCGCTATCACCGTGGCGATCTGTTTGAACATGTCCACTATGTCCAGGTGAGTCTTTTGAGACGTGATAATGTACTTAAAGGATAAGGAGGAAGGAGATTGCTAGCCATTTTTTCTTTTTTTTAGAAATGTTTGTTGTAAAGGTTTCGGTGAATGGAAGCATTAAACAAATGGGGGAACATCACCAGTGAGAGTTTCTGTTTCTCAGTGCTCTCTATTTCTCTCTTTGTTCATAGTTTGGGGAGGAGGTGTCGGTGGCATCCAGTGTGGCACTTGTGTCGGAGCGCAACTCAAACCAGACAGCAGCCAGCCCCCAGCTCCATCCCTCTGTGTCCGGAGACCAAGATCCTGCTGCTGCCCTCTGGGGAAGCCATCAGGATTACACACAGGCAAGACAGAGAAACTGCTTTTATAATTTGGATCCAGTTTTCCGCAGGTGGGCTCAGTGACTGCAGAGTACGCCGCCAAATTAAAACCAAAAGGACAAACGATACCTCTGCAGTGTGTATGCACACTCAACAAAATCCAGAGACCGCACTGGAAGAAAAAAATGAATAACTGTAGCATCACATTTTGCTTTGCATGTGAATGTGGACAGTCAAAAAATCTTCCTGGAGGGATTGATTAATAGTCTGTAACGTTTGTCTCACCTGTATTCTTTTAGAGAATTTAACAGACAAATATAAAAATATCTGTTCAGAATGGCATGTCGTCATTAGTATAGTAGGGATATTGTAAAATTTGTCCGATGTTACTTTTGATATCAGTCGTGGATGGAAGATAGTGTTGTGTAAAAAGGGTAGGTGCAGTAAACTGTAACTGCTTCAGCCTACACCCTTTTGGTCTGTTTCAGTGTAAGAACATGAATATTCAACCATGCAGTTGTTGGAGAATGAGAGCAAAGTGTGTTTTCGCTTTAGGACATGCAGAGGATGCTGTGGCCTCAGAGGAGTGACTGTGCCCATGAGTATCCCAGTGTTCCCCCTGCTCACCTGCTGCCCACCTACTACCTTCCACCTGAAACACAGGGCCTCAGGTCGGTACACATTCCTGGATGAGGGGGATTTTTTAAGGAGGTATTTTAAGCTTTTAATTATAGGAAAGCAACTAAAGCTCTGCACTCCTTTTGTTGCTGAACAAATTACATATCTATTTAATCTCTGTATTTCTACTGGAGCTAACCCCCCAAGTCTGGAAATCTGCATATATATATCCACACTGCATAAGGGTGGTGATAAAAATTATCTTTAACTATTGGCCAATTTCCAAACTGGCCTATTGCTAAAACCCTGGAGTCATTAGTTAATAATTAGCTCAGATCGTTCCTCTCGAACAATTCTTCTTAAGTGCGCACCAGTCTGTTGGTTAGAAATGATATTGTGTTGGCTGTTGACAAAAGGAAATACTGTGCTGCCCTCTTTGTAGATTTAACACAACATTTGGTACTGTTGGATCATGCTGTGCTCCTACAAAGGCTCTGCAATACTGCTTTTGACTCTGAAGTCTGTAAAAGTTTCAGGACTGCCTGTCTCACAGACAGCGATGTGTCATTTCAGGAAATGACAGTTCTGTATTTTTGCCACTGTCAAAGGGAGTCCCACAAGGTTCAATACTGGATCCTGTCTCGTTGTGCTCAATTTATATTAACAATATTACATCCTCAATAACAAATTGTAACGTCCGTCTTTATGCATATGCTATTCTCTGCATCAAAACGTTGCATTTAAATTTCGTATTAACAAACTTGTCATCAGGCTTTAACAAGAACGTGAATATTTGTATAGAAACTGAACTAATTTTCCTGTGCTCGGTGTGAAGCGAATAATTGAGGCTGTCTTCTTGTCTGTCCCGGATTATGATGACGTTATCCATAGAGACACCACTGTCTCCACTCTTAAACCCGGAGATTCACCTTGTCTCTCCACCCTAAGATTCATTATTGGTGACAGTTATTTTATTGATCATTGTGTGAAATCTTGTGTGAAAACAGTGGGTGGGCATCTCTAACAGCAGGACATGACAACCATTGGTTTCTATTTATCTATAAAGCCCTTAATGGCATAATACATCACTTTGCACCTATAGTCATTCTTTGACTCATTCAAGTGATTGGCTAATGTTCAAAGTGGAAATGGTAAATTTGAGAAAACTGTTTTTTGTGCTGTACCATACAACAAAATGAGAGTATGAATGATTTGTCAAGATTTAAACAGAGGTTACATTTCTTGGGTGCAAAGTAGCAGCATAGCTACGTTCCACTTGAGTTTCAAGTTCCTGAGTGAGATCTTTGTGATTGCAGCACACTTCAAAGCAAAGATAGAAGCTGAGTGAGAAAAGATTAAGCTTATGCCTCCAGAGTTATAGGTTGAAACTTGCCCCATACAAATGACGTGAGAGTGAAATATGTCTCATTGTGTATGTTCAGCCCAGTGGCGACTCTCCTCTACGGGAGCAGCAGTCCTCCTCAGACGGTAGCTCTGCCAAACTGTGGTCCCATCCCCCAACCACATCCAGCCCTCCTGCCTGCCTCACTAGACTGGCCTCTGGAAGAAAAGGAGCTGCCAGATCCCTCTGCCTCGCAGGTATCTGTCTGCCTGTTTACTTTATATACATATCTGTGTGTGATTTGAAGAGGAAAATAATGGAGATGGATAGATACAATGTGCAGTATGTTAGAGAACTACCATGCTCTTACTCTGTATGTGTGAGTGTTGTCTGTCGTGTCGGAACTGTGCAGAAGAAAATCCAATCATCAGTAATAATATGTGTGATTACAGATACTGCAGTCACGCAGCGGAGGATGGACGCTGGAACAGATTGGCTCCAGAATAGCTCAAGCTATGAAACAAGTGAGAGGGCTCCTGCTAAATCTGCCACACCTTATTTTTCATGAGCTGTTTGATCCGAATACAGTTGGCTCTGGTTCAAAACTATAAAAGTTTATAATCTTAAATTATAGTCAATTCAGTTTTATTTGTATGGCACATTCCATACACAGGTAAACAGGTTAACATAAATACACTACATGACAACCTTTCAGCCACCCATACAATGCACCCACACATACAAAAGATTGTTTTTATAACCCCTATCCTATCCCTGCTACAGCATTCACACATACATTACAACACGTACGCACACACACTAACTACCAAAAGGCTGAGACGTGTTTTACGACAGCTTCTAAAAGAAGATGTAGTTGCAGCAGATCCCAGGTCATCAGGCAGTTTGTTCCAGCGAACAGCAGCATAGTGACGAAATGCACCCTCACCTGATTTAGGTTTAATTCAAGGTACATTCAGGAGACTCATGACTGATGATGTGAGGGATCTGGTTGGGCTGTAGCCAGCGAGCAAGTCAGAAATATGTTTAGGTGCCATACCATTAAGGGCCTTGGAAACAAGCAGTGATGATTTGAAGTCAATTCTGTCAATACTGTACCAGCAGTGAAGTGTTGTCAGTGGAGGTGTAATGCACTCTGGCTGCAGCATTTTGGATGAGCTGGACTTTACATATTGTCTTACAGATACTATAATATTAAGGAAAGTTCAACTGGGCGAATGTGACTCCTGAAATTGATGTGAATCAATCAGCTGGAGAAGTATTTATCACACTGTTGGAGTTGTTGTGCCCACAGAAACACTCTGTGTTACAGTGATGCTTCTTTTAATGTTACCCCATAAACAATCTTTGGCAGAGTACAGACACCAGCTTGCAGAGAGCACACAAACACGACAGCATCCAAATTTTATTTTGGCCTGCCATCAATTTACTCATGGAATTAACATTAATTAGCGAAAGCTGATATGACCTGCCACCAGCAGCATTTGTCATTTCAACCGGCAAACGTGACGGTCGGCGCTGGCTAAAAATGAGAAGCTGCATCCTGATTTTTTTTTTTTTTTTTTTTAACTCTGCTCTTTGCTAATGAGAAGGAGAGAGGAGAGACATCAGATTTGTTAGCGTCGAAGCTTTTCGAATTTTGCCAACCAGGTTTGCCAATCAGGAACAGTGATCAAATAATGTTTCATATTCACGCTGTCTAAGCTTCACTTGCATATGGAGTGAAATGCTCGCACCGGCTGAAGAGAAGCCGTGGTGCAACTGATTGATCAGCTTTACTTTAGCTGATACCGATCCATTAAAATGTGCCGGAATCGGCTAACATTTTCACTACTAACAGATTTTTTCTGGTTTGTATAGGCCACTGTACCCCGCTGGCAGGTCCACAATGAGGCAGCTCTATTCTGGCGGGCCAAAGGTAATGGCAGCCATGCCCTGCAGTGCCTGCGCCAAGTGTTGAGCTCAGCCCCGCCCTCCCACCGTCACTTGTCCCTCACCAACGCCGCTAACCTGCTGCTACACCACGGCTTGACCGCCCACGCTCAAACACTGCTGGAGCAAGCACTGACTGTCAATGCGTCAGAGGTAAAGGCACGCGGGTACATAACTGGGTTTTGCCATCAAGGAGTGGCATGCGTACACTCTGTTACCTTCACTTCACAGTTTTGGCCATTATATCAGGTACGCTTGTTTGTTGACAAAAACAAGCAACTCTTTCAGATATTCACTCAGAGATGCACTTTCAAGTTGGATCTCATACAGTAAGCGAGAGACCAGATTAACCTTGTTTTGACCCCTTACCTTTGTAGGATGTACACATAGCATGTGTACATGTGTATGTGTATTATTTATCACAAATTTGCTTCAAGCAGCTTTACATCCTCTATCCATACTCTCTCAGTTCAGATAAGGAAAAGCTCCCCCCCCCCCATTAAAACCCCTTTAACATAGAACGAATGAGAGAAAGCTACGAAAGTGTAACAGAGGAGTGATCCCTCTCCCAGGATGGAGAGAGTTATTCATGTGTACAAAAAAGACTGACTGTAAAATTACAGCATGGACAATCAGGATGCATAAATTATTGATATATATATGTATTTATTTAATTATTGTTCATTATATATTTATAGGTATATTTGAAACATAGCTGCTAAAGCGGAGTTTCAGTTTTCCCATATGTTTACCCATCAGCTAATGTTCCCCTGCTCTGTTTTGCTCTCCTCCCTCAGCCCCACATCCGGTTCAGCCTGGTGAGCGTGCACTTGGCCCAGGGCAACGTGACAGGTGCTCTGGCCTTGTTCCGCCACATTCTGGAGACGGCCCTCTCCTCCTCTTCCTCCTTCTCTTCCCTTGCTGGCTGTGAGCAGTGTCGCAGCGGCCTTCCTTTGCTGCGTTGTCTGCAGTTCTACCCCTTCCTTTACAATCTTTCACAGCGACAGCCCTGCTCACGTAAGTGAATCAAACACACACAGGCTTGTTTATCGCTATCTCTGAAGTATAATAGATTTTTTTTAGAATTTGAATGCTCATAATGGCACACTGGCATATTTTGTTGTAGCAGGCGATTAAACTTTACTGTGGTAAAGTTTAGGAATTTGGATGCAGTGTTAGGGAGCAATAGCAAAATGAAGTGTAGCTTTTATAGATTATTTGTGGTTAACTGTTCAGACAGTGCTTAAGCCAAGCAAGAAGCTGAACACAACACAAACCTCTGTTGCTTAATCTTGGATATTTAACAAACAAGTGCCTTTGAGTAAATTGAATCTGATGAGTGTGAATTATTGTTCTGATTCCAAAAATTGGTTTCTAAAACGTTTCATTAAAGCTTACAAATAACCAGTGGGCACCCGGGGGGTCCAGACACATTTTGCTCTTGTTTTGTTTAAATCTTAAACTCAGAAACCCCCCTTGTTCTCCCTTGAAGCCGCAAGAGTAGCTGTGAGAAGCAAGTAGTATATTGCGCTTCTGAGGCGAATAGAGACTGCACCTTCTTCTTTATTCATATCAGTGGGAGTGAAGAGAAAAGTGCTTTGAAGTGGAGAAATTTTGCCACTCAATAATTTAGGCTGCAGAAAATAGCTGATGCCAAATTTAGAACGGTCTATATTTTACTCTCCAAAGCTAAATATTGCTCCCATAAAGCACGCTGAGTACATGAGGTCACAGCAGCACTTATAAAACACACACCCACCTCAGGTTAGGTCAAAAAGGTTGAAATATACAGAGAAAAATACACAACTTTTCTCATGTTAAATTCTGTGCTGGCTGCTGTTCCTCCCACATTTGATTTGAAAAACAAAAGTATCATGCATTGATTTAGAATATTGGTTTGTAGCTGCACTTGAGAAGAAGCTTCACCCAACACCATAATAATGGCAACCGCTGTAGACTAGCTGACAAACAACAGTGAAACATACCAGTGCAACAAAGAGAGCCATACAGGGTGCAACAGCATTCTTGCAATCCTGCTGTGTACGGAGGTGTAATCCAATGCAGAGTATTTTCTCATTGTTGCTACCTGAACGGCCTCATGCACCTGTTATCTTGGCGAGTCAACATTTGTTTATTGTAAAATCTTCGTCCAGCCTGAAACAAATGTCGCAGCATAAGGAGAAAAAAAGCGTGCCTGTTGCGAGCTCGCCTTTCATTGTGACCATCGCACCTCTACAGCTGTTTTCATGGGTGTCCTGTGAATCCTGCAGGATTGTGACATCCAGTAACGCAGTGCACAGATCTGATGTCTTCCCAGTGATAGCGGGAGTTTCCAAGTTGAAAAAGCAGAGCTTTGCCAGAGTAAACGGAGACAGTGAATGGAGTCAGCAGAGTTTAGATAGAGGGAGAAGCTGAAAGACTGATTTGTTTGTTCCAAAAAAACAAACACAGTTGCTGTGTCTTGAAATATAAACAGCATAACTTTCTGTTCAGGAGAGAACTGTCCCCAGAGAAGAGGGAGCTTTCATGGCTTGGCTTTGAACAACTGTATCGGTCAGCGACAGAGTAGTTACAGAAACCTTTTTACAGATAAGAAGTTGAAGGTTATTACCTTAATTCAAAGTAAATAACCAAACAGTCACTTGTCTGTACAAACACTCTGATTATGTAATTGACTCATTAAGAGTGGGAAAATGTTTGTCACGGAATATTAATTTTGTTCCAAAAATACTGATGCTTAAAATGTGCTTTATGAATATATGAGACAGTGTTTGAGAATATATTTAACATTTGTGTTTGTCACATGCTGTATGTCTTTTCAACAAAGACTGATAATCAATGTGATTGTGAAGACATGTTAATCAGTTCATGCTGCAGGTCTACTGTCAAAATCTGGAAAATAAGTGTACCTAAACTTGATTTGCGTTGATCCAGAGGGTGCTGCTTGCGTGGCTGAGGAGGAACTCGGCATACAGCTGGAGGAATGGGAGGGCAGCGAAGAGAGGCCGGATGCACCAGCCATTTCTGCCATTGAGGACTCCCTGCTCTTTGAGAGTAAGAATGTGATTCAGTGGCCACATGAAGCCGTCTGTGGAGGAGACTGTTTGGGCCAAAGAAATTACACAGTGTCGCAGTTCAGTGCTGTTCCTGAGATGGCGCAAATTTATACTGCATCCAACATGAACAGACTAGAATTTGAAGTAATGCCTTAGTTTAAAAGTTAGCACTCTCACTGTGATATATGGACGTCCTTGAGTCCTTGAGTTGAATGTCCTCTACCTTGCCAGTGTCACATCAGTAATCCTTTAACCTGATCAGTTTGCTAAATGCTCCTGTAGCTCAGCACCACTCCAATTGGCTCATTTCCCCTGTGTTTACCCCTGTCACCCCCCCCCCTTCAGAGGTCATTCTGGACAGTAATGGGTCAGGTGAAGCAGCTGGACAGCAGCGGGACTCAGCCTCAGGAACAGCTAAAATGGCCACCCCATTTGGAGGCGGAGGACTGGAAGGGGAGGAGGAGTGGCAGCTGAAGGAGGACCTGATGGGAGCTTTTGAGGGAGCACTGGATGTCGGAGGCAAACGAGGGGACCTGCGAGGCATCCGGGTGCTGAAGAACGACCGCGTCATGGGCGCCCGTGCTGGTGGAGGGCCCTGCTTCGGAAACTGTGAGGATGATGACGGAGCCGAGTGGGTAAGTGTACCTGACCGTCCTTTTCACAGCATTACGTTATGTTCGAGTTATAATCAACAAACTCTGTGACTGGGGTGGGACTGAAGTGTGTAAAGTCAAACTGAATGAGTGAGCGGCTTTTGTTTTTCATCAGATCACCTTTCAGGTAAAGCGGGTCAGGAAGGCTAAGGTGGATGGGACAGACAGCATTGCTAGCTCTGATGACAGCCAGAACGGGGAGCCGCTGCCTGGAGGACACTCTGTCTTGGAGATAAGCGGGCCAACCATCCCGTCGCCTGGCCCTTCAGGTATCACATACATCTGTATTTCATTCACTTACACCAGCATAAACACAGAAAAAAGCACAGAGCTGCTGGACCCCCACTGAGAGAGGAGTCATGTGGTTTTGGTGTTTCTGGGCAGGTCGCTGGAGGGACTACACAAGTCTGGGCTGGCCAGGGCCAGAGGAGTGCCAGCGGACACGAAGGGTCGACCTCACCACTGTAGCTAGCACCTGGTTGGCTGTTTCTGCAAAGAACATTGAGTAAGACTCTCACTGTCCTGATCATGGACACACACTCATCTTATCTTCTATAATAACAAATCGGCTCCGAAGAGTTTTTTAAAGGATTTGTGTTTCCTGTGACTTAAGGTGGCACTGAAACATTGACCGTGTGCACTCTGTTCTGGGAATGACAGCTCTAATGTGTTCTCTTTAGCTTACAGAACAACTGGAAAAAGTCCTATATGTTTGAAAACCCTTTCAACATACCTTGGAAATGTATGGAGTGTTTATATGGAATACCTGTTGAGTGTTTAGAACATGAACTGGATGGATGTTCTTGCATCACAGCATATCAAAAACCAAGCTTCATTAAATAAAATGGTCTTTTATGTTTGATTTTATATTTGCCTTCACCGTCTCTTTTCAGTATCACAGAGCACATAGACTTTGCCACCCCACTCCAGGAGCCAGCTGCCGAACCTTTATGCAACGCCAACCTCGCTGCCAGTATGCACACCCTCGACCACCTGGCAGGGGTGGCCAATCGTGCCGCCATCCACTACACTGGAGAGAGTCAGCTGCGTGAGGTAGGCTGAGGTCATAGATTACAGCAATTAACATGCGTACTCTTCCCTTTCTATACCCAAACATTAGGAGCATAAAAATACCAACTAAAAGAGTCACAGACGGAGTGGTTATCGATCAGAGGTAATCCGAAAATACTGAACGAGCAGCTCCACAGCTGTGTGTCTGTAAAGCATGAGTTAAATGACGCTTAAGAAACCCAATTTTATGTCCAGCAGGATCAGTCCAAACATATTGAAACTCTCAAGGGGGAAATCATTGTTATGCTCTGTAGAAAACATGATGGAACTGACAGCCTGTTACCCAGTAATCAGCACAGCTCCACTTCTCAGCTCGTGATCTCCCGCGTCTGCTTTGGTCTTTACCTCCAGGTCCTGCAGAACCTCGGCAAAGACAAGTTCTCCCCTCAGTCCTTCGAGCAGGTGGGCACACGCATCGCTAAAGTCCTGGAGAAGGTAAGAGCTCTCACATCCTCTCACATTTTCTGTTGCACAAAATCAAGTCGAGATCTGATTTATTTTCCTTCCTTCTTGCGATATCCTGCTACACTTATCTACTAAAATGTTTGAGTTGGTGAGGACGGCACTTTGCATGGGTTCTATGTAAAAACACATTGAGCTGCATAAACACTTGCTCAGTAGCCAACTCTTTAAAGCTCTCCTCCACAGCTATTACCTTCAGTTCACCTCCTGAGCAGTAGCACTCCATTGTGAAGCTGAAACTCATATGTTGTTGGTCCAGTTTGTCTGACTCTTCAGATTTTCTCAATATAGATATTTCAGAAAATCAAATAATCACAGCCATTAAAGGCGGTTTTTCCCACTGAGGAAACCAGAAAAATATCAAGAAATGAAGGCTTGAGTCAAACATTCAAACTTTTGAACGTCTTTTTGGCAGAGATAGACGCAGAAGACTGCTCCGTTTCATGGCGGCTTATATAGCAGCCCAGATCCTGCTGAGTTTGTTGTCATACTTGTGGCTTAGACTATTTGCTGTGGATTTTTGGAAATATAAAGATGCAGCTAGCATGTTATTTTAGCACATTAGCTTTTTGCAAGTCCGCAGGAAAAAGGTAGAAAAACTGAGCTTTTAGTTGTGCATTTATTCCCTTCCCTCATTCCTGAACCTGCAGAATCAGACATCATGGGTGCTGTCCAGCATGGCTGCATTGTACTGGAGGGTGAAAGGTCAAGGAAAGAGGGCCATCGACTGCCTGCGCCAGGCCCTCAACTACGCCCCCCATCACATGAAGGCAAGTTACACGTCAGCTGTTCCCACCTGGTGCTTCTGTTGAATAAAGGATTGTTTTAAATATCCAAAAATCAATTTTCTGTTTCCCTCCTCCTGAATTGTGAACCAGGATGTGCCCCTCATCAGCCTGGCAAACATCTTCCAGAACGCTCGGCTATGGGAGGACGCTCTCACGGTCGCCCGCATGGCAGTAGAAATTGCCCCGCACTTTGTCGTGAACCACTTTACCCTCGCCAACGTCTATATAACAATGGTAACGGCCGAAATCAAATCCTCTGCATCCGTCTTTGTTTTGTTTTCCTCGTAGTGGCGACCTCCTCAGGTTTGACCAGTGCTGTCCTCAGCTGTTAGCGATGCAGGTCGCGTGTCCTCATGGTGACGTGGTCGTTGTGTTTCTTGACTACAGGAGGAGTTTGAGAAGGCCATGCGCTGGTACGAGTCCACTTTGAAGCTGCAGCCGGAGTTCGCCCCCGCCAAAGACCGACTAAGAACCATTCAGTGTTACCTGCTCACCAAGAGGGACCGCCGCCAGCCCTGAAGCACTGAACCAGCTGGATCCCAGGATGTACCCGCAGTCATGCACACACCAGATAAACAATACTCAGACACGCACACACTCATCTGAAGACCAGAGAACTCATAAGAAAACCTGAATGTGTTTAAAGATGAGGTATCAAAATCCATATCCAGTAGAGTCTGTCTTCTTCTTTGTCTCTTTGAGGTTGAACTCTTCAAAGAATTAGGTTCCAAACATCACAGAGGACAGCTGTAGATAATTTTGCCCCCCCCCCACACACACACACTTATCTGCCAAATGCAGGACCTCTTGTTACCTAACAATCAAGAAGTTACGAAAGTCTTTTTTTTTTCTAGGTATGCTTGACTTGCAAAAATGGAAGGGGCACAAAATAGAATAAGGCTCTCGAGTTCCACTTAATTCTGCAGTATTTTGATTTTAATCTGTGCTAATTGGAGGAATAGCTCACATTGTCATTCTTAAAGACATTTTAGCGTTTTGGTCTGAGGAGGTGGCATCAAGGAGGTTCTGGAGGATGATAATAACATGCTACAACCTGGAGATGGCGCCATGTTTTAAAGTAACTTAATTGGAAATTTCAAGTGAACAGATGATAGACAATATTTAAGTCTTTTGCTAAATGGTAAGAAATGTGCCTCTAAACTCAGAGGTAGAAGGAGTTTGAATTGAACTATATATGGCCTCACTAATTGTGCTTCATAAAATGGATGGAAATCTCAGTTTTTGCACTTTTATTTCTGTATCATTCCTATTTATACGGGACCTACAAACTGTTTGATTTTGCTCCAAGGTAATTTAAGTACAAAAGAGAGAAACTGAAATATGCTATTACATTTGCTTCTTAACTTATGGAAATAAGGCAGAAAAAGGATATGCCATTGACCATTATAAAAAAAAAAAAACTTTTAAAGTGGAATCTGTATTAAATGTACAGTATTAAAGGCAGTGTGTGGATTTCATGAGTTCATTTCTCTGCATCGGTTCTTTGTCTCTTTGGGGAATGAAACAAAAAAAGGTGTTTTGACTCCTTGAAGCTTAAATTAACCTGTAGAAGTTGCAGCATTTCACATCACATGATTGAACACTGCTGCCGTAAACGTGACTGCATGGAAACCGGCCTGATGGTGGCACTGTCTCACCTCTTTAAATACACTTCTTCATCATCTACAATCTTTTCTCATAATGATATCATTATTTTACATCCACATATTTCAAAGACTGTGGATTCACCTTTAGCTTACTCATTTCTGACATGGACACTTATATTAATCTCAGCCTCTTCCAACTGGAGATTGACAGTCTGACCACTTAACATCATAAACACTCTGACAGTATTCCAATGTGGTATTTATGTTTTATATTTTATATGTTATTTAATAGCATCAGAACATTTTGAACATTTAATGAGGAATTTATGCTACTCTGTGTTTCTGGTTTAATCACACCTGTTCTTGTTACACTTACACCTTATTGTGAACTACAGTCTCATCAGGTCACATTCAAGGGTTCAGGTTTGTGAACTGAAATTCAGTTGATCTTGAATTGAACTCATCAGATTAATGTGTCGAAGTCTTGAAAGAGTCAGGTTTAATTATCGCTGTCCGTCACATTACGGCTGAGGCCTTTATGGATCAGTTCAGACGCTGATTAGCATCTTCGGTCCAGCAGTGTTTGCACTCAGCCGGACTAATTCTATTTATGCAGACACATGAATCAAAATAATTTTTAAATGAGTACATTTTCCTACTTTGCGCCAGTCACCAATTACTACACGCTGTAGTAATGAATCAACCTTCGGCCAGTTTTGGCTCCTACGCTGCACAGGAAGTGATGCATATTGGTAGACACAGACAGGTTTTACAGACTTGGTTATGACGGAGGTGGAGCCTGCAGGCTATGAGAGCACATTACTGAAGCAATCCAACAATTCTGATGACAGCTTCATTAAAGATAAGATCTTCACAGATTAGTCCAGAAAGGAAAATGTAAAGCAGTGACTTAAACTTTTCAGTGAGGATCTTCTCCTGAGCCTGATCTATATGATATTTGGGAAACCTCAAGAGTCCCTTTTGGAACAATTTGCTTCAACTGGCAACAGCTGAGCAGAGTGTGAATGAACCATTTACAGGCTCCAAATATATTTCCTGTTGTCAGATTAATTCTTGTTTGATAAAAACTGGACAGCTGAGGGGAAACACGTTCAATTTTGTTGCTACAGTTACACATCAGCAGTGATAGGATTTAAAATGCCAGCAATACAATACTTTTCAACTTCCGGTTGTCATAAACCATTAACAGTAAACTGTATATGTGCAGCATGCATGTGAAGCACACCGTACTGCATTGCATTCTGTATGGAAGTTATTTTATAACTTTAATATCCGTCGCTGCTCTTCTACCATTTTTACAAAAAATGTTTCACTTCCAGCAATAAACATGGGAGACCTAACGAAGACCTGCCACTTCAAAGCTGTGTATGTGAATAAGCTGTCGCCGGTGCAGCGTGGAGCACCTCAGAACAAAGATGGAACAGCGTGTCCATCCACACAAAAAAGTGCATCCACATAGTATCCCTATAAAGCAGCACCCCCTCCCCCCCGCTGCCTTTTTTTCCCTTTAAATTGCAAGAACTAAAAATGGCACAAGCACAGAGCAGCCTGCTATTTTTAGAATCCTGTAAAGGAATAAGATGGTTGCAGAGGAGCTGAAGTGTATGCACACACTCCTTTAAATACAAGCACAACACAGGAGAGGGGGCAAGTTTACAGCTACACATTTCCTTCACATTCGGTACCACTGAGGACAAACTAGCTGCATTGCTAATGGACACTATTTATTGTTAGTCCCCCGGTCTATTCCTGTGCAGCTGAACCCTCTCCCCTCTCTGTTTTGGAATGTTTCTCAATGAATAATTGACTGGAGTGGTATTTTTGACCAGCCCTGTCTTGGGTGCAGTATATAAATAGCTCATGTGCAGCAAAGCGTGCATGGATTTGTCAGGGGCGTTAGGCCTGGGAGTAGGAGCCCTGTTATGTAATAGGCATGTGAGTTGGCACATCACAGAGACGCTGCATTGAATGGGTGTGTGTGTACGCTGCTCTGTACCCATTGAGTGTTTTCAGACTGATAGTATACTCACTGACAGTCCTTTGTTAAGTCTGCTGCAGCTGAGGCAGCTAATTTTATCATTGCATTAACTGAACATGAACTTACACCATTTATGCAACGAAATAATGCACTTTAACGCAAATGTTTTATTAGTTAGAGTATGCTCATGTTTGATATTAAAGAAACATTTTTATCTTTACAAATTTGCCTTATCCACGTTCATTTGACATCACGTCCATGTATTTCAATGTTTTAGCTGAACTGCAGGCGCTAGCTGGAGCTGCTTGTTAACACAGTGTAACAGAATGTGATACTCATCATGCAATCGGGCAAATATCAGTTGCGTGTTAGTGTAAGCTTATTCTTTAAGTAGTTAGATAATCTATTTTTTTGCATTACTCTGGCCTGGTAAGATCAGCGACATTGTTTTCTTTTTGCAGCTTCCTTTTCTTTGTGCCAGTCAAACTAAGTAGATGCTGCAAAAAGGCATTTTGGGTGGAGGAACTTCGGAAGTTTCTCTGAGATTTTGAGTTTCTCATCTGTCCTGACGCTAAACTTTTGATGCCCAGTTACATGTTGTAATCTGTTGTTGCACCTCACAGTGTGTAGATATATTTGGCTCACCACTGCTGAATATAGTAACACTGAATGGATGTTGCTGCAAGATATTACATAATAATAGTGAATTTCCTACCGGACATGAAAGGAGATGACTGTTTTAAAGACAGAGAGACTAAGAACGGATTGAGATATCAGCTTAAAGGAAGCAATGTTAGTTTATCTGAATGAGGCTGTCTCTCATGTACGGTGCAGACTGACAAACATTTGCAGGCATTGTTTTGATCATGATGTCAGACTGGGACTTCTCAGTTGCTGCACTAGAATAATACTGGACCTGATTTGGGACGGGATATGTAAGACAGAGCGAATTTTGTAGGCACCAGAAGAAAAGTAGAGTTTATTGCTTCAACAAATAAAAATTGCATTTGCCAAACAAACATAATTTACAGTAATCAGACATTTCAAGCAGAATATAAAATAACCGATGATAAAACAAGACCATAAACAGACAGTATGTTTGCTCATTTCCGATCTTTGAGGTTGTGCATCTGAAGATCCCAGAGTTCATACCATGAAATCCAGTATTAGTGTGGCAGCAGAAATCTATTTTCTCCACCATTTGCCCTTTATGTTTTGGCTAGAATTCATCTAAATACAGCACTAGTTCACAAGACATTCATAGGGCGTGCATTATGTTGTGCTCGGCTGTATCCGCAAGGGATTTTCTAGCCATTTCTTTAGCTCAGTGTAATAAAAATGCATTGGCCCTGTGGGGACAATACTTTTCACCAGCATTAACACTAAAGTCCCTTCTTCTGGTGTCCCCATCCTCTTTACTCTTACTTTTCCTGCAGCCTTAATCAGTTTGCTTCTGTAGTTGATTACTCTGTATCACTCTGTGTTTTACTTAGGGTAGCTGATGCATTGCAGAAATTCTCTGCAGCCTCAACAGTTGCCTCCATCTAATCTGAATTAACTCCTGGCTGTGCCGTACCACGGACAGCTCCAAAGCAATGCCATCACACTCTGTCCTCAGCATGCTGCCGTACCGCCGAACTTACAGGCCTGTTCATACAGATGGATGATGATGGTAAGGTGTTTGGTGACCACATGCTTCCGGGAAAGCTTAAACACACCTTGATGGTGACCTCTATGGAGTTCTACTGAGGAGGTGAATAGCATTCTTCCAGAAGATATGGCTTCATTTAGTGTTTTGATGATGGTGGTGGAGAGCGCTGTCTAACACTCAAAAACCTCTCATAGGTGTTCAGCTGAGTTCAGATCTGGTGACTGAGAGGCTGAGCTGCAGCATACGTGATTTCATCAAAAACATTCAGCAGATGGAAGCATTGGCATCAAGGAATCCAGCTCTCCCATCAGTTTTTTCTTTTAAATCTATTTATATCTTACATCTGACTCCAACATCTAACCAAGTTATTGTTTTTGCATGTCACAATTAAAGCTGTCTTTGTATTTCAGTTCCTGAACGTCTGTAAACAAAACGTCTTTTCTTTAAAGTAAAACAGTGTAACAGCTTTGTAAAAAACGGTCACGATGACATGTCGTACACAGAAAAAGTCGTGAAACTGCACATGAAGTGACTCTGTGGACAGACCTGCGAGCTCACAGAGGCTTGTGGAGAGTAAGTAAGTAAATTTTGGTTAAAAATGGGCGCTTGGAGATTACTCTGTAGTTCTCTAACTGGGCTGTGTCAAAAAAAAAAAAAAAAAAAAAAGTTGGCAGAAGGAGGGAGGTTTACAAGCTGGTTAATAGTTCTAAACAGGAACCTTGGGTTGTGTTCATTACTATTAATTAAGCCAGGAAAGTAGGCAGCTCCTGCATCTTTAACAGCCTGATTCAGCGCATCAAGTCTTTCATTTCAGAAGGCTCCAGTCTAAGTGAAGCCCGCAGTTATTGGTGTTGCAGTCGAGTGTTTGTTCTGTTTTGTCAGGAGGACTCATGATCTGAGTTGATGTCCAGTCTTGTGAAGTTTTGAGTCTGGCACTCGAACCTCCTCAGTCCCTTCACCTCACTGTCTCAGAGCAGATTTAAAGACTGTTTCAGAGGACATCTTTGGTTTTGCATTCAAGATATTTGACTTTATGTGTGCCCACCAACGCAGAGAACAAGTCTGATCTTCATTGGGTTTGAAAGCTGTAGGGACAGTCTCCTTTTGAACACGCTGCATTAACCTTGTCAGTAAACCATCTATTATCAGTCGTGTGCAAGAGCTGAAAGGTAACCTACGTCAATAACTGCAGGTGCTCAGTGGAAGCCCTCTGAGATCCTGGCCTCATCCCTCCCCGATCACAGAGCCTTTCTTCATTGTGTTGGAGTTTGTCTCTCACAGCAGGACCTGTTTATTTGTCGGTCTTAGCTCCTCATTTAGTGCCACAATCCTCGACTCCCGGGAAACTCTAAAGCAAACTAAACAACAGGGGCCAGACGCACACAGCTCTGTAGTTCACGACTAAAACTACGTGCACGGACAAGGTCAGAAATGTGCTTATGCATTCTTGTCAGATTTACGAGCTGTGCGGACGGCTGCTTCTGTTTTATACACCTCAATCATTGTGGAAATTAGCTTCATCTCTCCTCCCACAGTTCGCCATAAAGAGACGTAGAAACGCCCTGAAACATCCGTTTGCATATCGATGCTTGTGCCCGCTCCACCACTCATTAAACCGGTCAATGAGCAAAGAAGAAACAGTGCAGTTTAACAGATTGTGTTTCATGAGCGAGGCTCTCCAGCAGCATCAGAACAGCTGTCATTACGCGCGACCATTACGCACGGCTGCGGCTATTTATAGCGGCCGTAGCACTAATTCATCACACGCGCCTGTAAACCATCATCACGGTGATACCTCAGCCATCAGATTATGAAACGTCAGACGGATGATCGACGCTTAATCTATAGAGCACATATTGAAACAGACTTTACAAAGTGCTTCTCAATTCAGCATCAAATGGAAAGATCGTTTATAGCGAAGCCATGGCTCCAGCGTAACTACGCAGGCCTATGCATGCTTATTGTGCGTACACATCGTTTATACATCGGGCCCCAGATCTTAACAGCTGTTGGTGGACAAACACAATCTGAATCTGCAACATAATTTACTTGCAGTGCGAGCCAGGTGACAGGTGAAAGGTTAACTGCCGCATGTTGTGGAATAAAGGTTCGCTTAGAAGAAAAAAATGCCTGCTATACCTGTGAGCACTTTGAATGCTTTTCACCAGCAGCACTGTGTGATGAAATATGGGCATGCTAAAAAAAAAAAAAAAAAAAAAATCCCAGTTGTTCCGGGTTGGTTAATGTCAGCATATCTTTAATCACCGTCCACTGCCCTCCATGAATGACTTGCATGAATCCAGAGAGGAAACCCAGGATGACTTGCTACTAAACAAGCAACCGAAAATGTCCCGAGTTTGTCAAGTGTGACATTTTTTTCCAGCAAAAATCACCCGGTTTACGTTTCAAGAGTGTATTACACACATCACACCGAGCGTCACACTGTGCGTGATGTGTGTGACTGATATAAAGAGGCCTGATCATTTAGCTTTAGGACAAATCATCTTTGCCTTCATAAATTCTAAATATACGTGCAAAATATGGATATGAAGCAAAAATATATTTTCACTCATTTCGCCCTGCATCAACTGTCAACACAAAACATGAGAAAACATGAAAATGAAACACAGAGAAACATGAAATTGTTCAGAAGTTTAATCTCCTGTAAATGTAATGCCATGAAAATCCTACAGGTTGCAGCTTTAGAGAATGAGCCGGTGTCTCATTCTTAAAGAGATACATTGATAAAGAAAAAAACATGTCAGAAACTGACGTGGATTTTTTTTTCTCTGGTCCTTGCTTTGCTCTGGGAAACCGGATCCAGCCCGCTTTTCGGCCTGGAAGCTGTCCTGTGTTTACGTTTCGCCTCTCGTACAGTAGTAGGCTACCCTGAGCAGAGAAACCCGCAGCGCCAGGCATGTTGAGTATGGGAGTTAAAAATAGCATCATCGGTCGGCCAAGCGCCGCTCCGTTACTACGCGTTTCAGCATTCTGCCCTGTGCAGGGGGAGTCTGCAGGACTGAGACCGCGGCAGCCTGTAATGATCCCTCCACCTTTTACGTGTGTGTGGCTCTGCATCATCACGCCGAGGGGCCACTTTTGGGTCTGCTGGAGGGCAAACCCAAGCTGGAGTCATTTTGAACCACCTTTACGGGCCTTGAGGTTTGAAATAAGAGCCGATTTAAGAGCAAACGCGTAAAATAAGCGTCTTCATCGAGATGTTTGGTGTTGCCTTGTCTCATGATGACCAATGGAGAGTTTACTCACCATTTTATTTGTGTGGTAGGCTCCTCCTTTGCTCCCAGTGACATGAAAGAGATGTTTGACTAGAGCCAGCAAACAATGGCCTTTCCAGTTTGGAGGAGGAGGGGGCTGCGCCTTCTTTAGCCTATCCTCTGCCATTGTACATTTTCAGCGGATGTTTCATTGGACCTTCGCTGCTTTTTAGCACAGTATAGGCAACAGAGGCTCCTGCTTCCACCCTCAAAGTGGGAGATTCTCCACCTGACGTCAATAGTGACTGACGCAGCCCCCAGGAGAAGGAAGTCTTTTTTATTCTGCCATTTCTTTTTGGGTTAAATACAAACCAGGGCGCGTAAAAATAATTTCATGTTCCAGTGAGCCTCAGAGTTATATGTTTGTGTGAGAATTTTGGTCAGTTTTCTAATTTGACAGGGTCTGTGCGCGCGTGCGTGTGTGCGCGCCTGAAGGTGGTGCTGATGTTGATGGTGGTGATGGTGGTGGTGGGGGTAGCCACCGTGCTTTCAGCTGCAAATCATGAATTAATAAAATCCAAATTCTGCACACTTTAAATCCGGGCGTGCAGCTTTCCACAGCCTCATTATTAGGGAGCCCGTGCGGCCGTGCGCGCGCATTTGTCGCGCAGGGAGGGCGACGCGGGAGCTCGCGCCAGCTCTCAAACGCCGCACGCTCGAAATTCCTCCAAGGAACCTCTGCGAGCTTTTCTTTTTTCATCACGCGCGAGCTAAAAATAGAAACGGGGTTGGATCGTGATCCAGAAATAGATAGGGGGCATCACTCCTATAAAAGGCACACCATTCAAGAGTACAGTGTGTGCACACTTTGAAGAAGCGCAAAGCCGGAGCGCATTTTATGGAGAAACGGGCTTTTTGTGTGCCCTGTTTTGTGCCACTTTTCGTGTTTTGAAAGGAGGCTCCGCTGCTACAACGGTGAGTTGTGCAAACCTCTCTCTCTCTCTGGCTGCACCTGTTTTCCCGTCCTCGAGGCTTTGCTGTAAGATGTAGGCTGTTGCTTTTTGTTCGTGCCACAGCCAAGCGAAGGGCTGATTGTTTGGTTCGAGGCGGGATTGTGTGCGGGGAGGAACGCGGTGTCACCAGGGTTTTGTGTGGATTCGGGCTCTCTCTGCGGCGCGCTTGTGGGGATGTCAGGATGTGCTCGCAGCTGCACGGGGATCACCCTCAGTTGTGATTAAAAAGGGTGGACGTGTCGGTGTGCTGTAGTGGCTTTGCTCATTGTTATCCACGGTGCACTCTCTCAGAGCCGTGTGCTTTCTTGGGGAGTTGGAGATGGTTTCAGTGGGAGTGGGGAGCTGTCCCCCGGCTGTGGTGCTGAAGTCTTTCAACACCGCCTTTGCTCCTCACACGGAGCGTCCTTACAATGCCACTGTGGGCATTTCTGACTAGTTCCAGCTACATTTCACATCACAGGCTTTTAAAGTATCTCGTTCTCGACGCTTGCGCTTTCAGTTTTTAACCATTTTTAACGTGCAAAGCTCAAGCATCGCCTCAGATTTCGGTGATTTTTCGTGCAGAAGCTGAAGGGCGAGAAGCCCGAGCAGCCTGCCGCCTCGCACACAGCGCTACCTTTACAATTTCATCCTTATTTGCAGCTTTTTTTTCCCCTTTTGCGCGCGGCGAGTCTCGAGTCGTGACTGCTAAAAGTGAGTAAGGCGCGTGCTGCGTCAGTGGCGTCTGGCTCCGGTGCGCTCGAGACAGATGGGGGGAATCGTGACCGGCTGGGAGACGCGTCCACGAATGAGAGGCTGGATGGCCCAATGAAAACGGAGCGAGGGTGGGGCCCCTGCTTCGACAGCTGGAGGTTTGGAGCCAAATTAACCCTTTGCAAATAAAGGAAACTTTACTATTAATGAAACTGGAGGCGCTGATCGTTTTCAACCCCGTGTTTGTTTGGTTTTTTTTTTCAGTAAAAAATGATCCACAAATAGGAACCCACACATCAGATCACGATGCTGTCTCGTGTATTTTCACCTGAGAGGACCCTGCTGTTGGTTATTGTTTGATTTGATGTCGCACTAGTGTCCATAGTGAATGTTGGGGGGTGGGGGGGAGTAATGGAACTGTCAGGTGCTTTGGCCTCCTGCTTAGGTGCTCTTTTCCTTTGCATCGCTATTGGTAGATGACGAGTCGTCCTGTCCAATCAAATCGCGGCCATCCCTCTGCTGCGCGTTAAAGTCTATAACGGCAATGAGATGCCGCCTCTCCTCATCGCCGCTCTTTTTAATAACAAGGCTGCGTGTTGCTGCAAAGCAATGCCAATCCAGTGGGTTACAGTTTTGGTAGCTACGCTTTCGGCGGACGATGAACCAAATAAGCGAGCCGTTTGTGCACAAAACCCGCCATGCACGAGGTGGTTTGTCTGAAAGCACTTTGAGGATGAAGACCCCGAGGAGAGTCGTGGACCGGAGTGGATGTGGATTTGAGAGCTGGAGCAGTTGTCCGTCACGAATCTTTTTGCGGTCTGGGCTTGCTGTGCAAACATGAATGTGGGAAGCCCTTACCCCAAAAAGCATTCGTGGAGGATAAGAACGTCGTTCACGTTGTTGGGACCGAGAAGCCACCCTGCTGCTGCCAAGACAGGCTCAGTGGTCTGTTGTAACACCGAGGTCTGGACTCACAAAGTGCACAAGTGTGACCCAGGCTTTCCTAACACACAAGCGCACACACACACACACACACACACACACACACACACACACACACACACACACGCACACACGACAGAGTGCTCGGTTGTAATAGCAGATAAATGGATTTAAATAGTAATGACTTGCCTCTCCAGCTGTGACACATCATGAAGAGTGTTGTCTCACACCTCTGAACGCACCACACATCTCCAGCCTCACAGCAGTGCACACTTATTCAGCAGTCCTTGGGTTGTTTGACTTGTGATGTGATGCTTAATTATGCACAGTGTTTGTGTCTGTTGTTCTCTAAGTGGACATGTTTGAACCAGGAACAGACGTGGAGGATTGTTCACGATTCTGTGTGTTAATATCAACAAAACAAGTTTTTATTGATTCATTATTCTGCATCAGAATTACATCACCATCATAACTTCTTCTCGACATGTCATGCTTTCTTGTCTGACGTGTGCTTTTATAGGATCTTCAAAATGCACCAGTTTGTCGTTTACGCACGAGCAGATGAAACCGCAGACATGTTCTTTAGTGGAAGCTTTTATTTTTAGCCACGAGTTGTTTTGATTCTCATATTTCTGCTGACTAAACATCTGGGACGTAGACTGAATGTTGGATGTGTAGCTGTCAGGGAGAAGAAGATGAATCAGCTGTGGGGATTTGCCGTAATGTTCATAGAAATAGTCATTAAGGCATTTATTCAAAGCAGCCATGTCACAGATTCAATAATGTTTAAGTTACTTAAATCTACCTCTTAGAATCAGGATTCTGGGGTTTTGAGTCTTCTGCGTGGATGTGAAACAGAAAATGATGTTCCAGAAATCACTGGAGAAACCTGAAGGCAGTTAAATTATCTTGCAATTTGAATACTTCACGTTTTCAAATACACCTTTCTCTATTTCTTGCTTTGTCTTTTGTGAGCAGCAGCAAAATGCAAGTTTACAAGCACACAATATCTGCACTTTCTTCATCTTTTCACCGCTGTCTTCTAACATATTTGGTACATTTTCCCTTTACACCGTTTCCTTCTGCAGCAGGAGCAAAACAAGAAAAGACTGATCTCGTTACTAATGATATCATGTTTGCTTCTGCTTTCTCATCTTAATTTTATTTTTATCTTTATGCCTTTTGAACTCACAGGTTCTCTGCGTCTCACGCACGCACACACGACGCTGGAGGACGGCAGCAGTGACCGAAGTACAGCAGCGGGGTCAGCAGGTGGAATCCACAGAGTGAGTGAGAAAAACTGCAAAAGAGGAAAAAAAACAATAGTTTTTCATCACATTCATGCTCACGCAGCCCCCAACACACACACAATCCGACACACACACGCACACACACCCTAAGATTTTGTTGTATCTATAAAATATCTATAAATCTTCTTATTCTTCTTTTCTTCTTCTCCTCCTCCTTCTTCTTCTTCTGCTTATCATCGTTATTATCATTGATCGCCACATATTGCATGAATGGAAACTCTTTTTGTCTACACAACCTTTTCTTTTAGAAGTGATCAGGCTGCCGTGAACTTCCTCAGCAGTATTATCTGTAATAAAAAAAAAAAAGAGCATCTGCATATATACAAGCCAAGAATGAGCCCAAATCACAGTAGTTAGCAGCCACATCAGGGGTTTCATTTGTTTCCCTTCATGCTCGGCACCAAAACACGAGAACGCGTCACAAGACGACATTGTGTCGACTATCAAACATGAGTAATTTTTCAGTGTGCAGACACTGGCAGTGCTCCGTAACTTCAATCCTGGCCATACTGACGTGTGAAAATCAGCTGTTTGGGCAAAGTCTCCAAAGTCTTCAGATTATTACATTATTATTAGTGTTAATATAGATTTTTAGAGCTGAACCTCCTTCAGAAAAACTTCTTGTAACATCTTCAAAGTGAAACTTTTTTCTTTTTTCCTTTTTTTCCTCACAAATGAGCTTTTAGGTGACGGGAGTGATTGGCTCCTTTAAATCTGCACTGTGAAACATTTCAATGAGAGGCACTTCATACAGGAGCTCCGGCTTAGGGGCCCCAACCCTTCATGCATGCCCATGAGCCAAGCAGTTAACTCCCCTCAGCCACAGAGGAGCAATCCTGCAGGGAGCTCCTGGTTTGGGAGGCGGGGGATGTGTTTCAGCCTCCGTCTCCCTGCAGTTTGTCCTCCGGGTCATCTTTTTTTACACAGCTCTCCTGCTTAAAGGAGAAATAATAACAATTATGCTGGTCAGACGGACACACACTGGTCAGAAGACTTCAGCTCTCTGTGTTGTGTGGTGTGAGGAGGGCCACAATAACACGACAGCAAGGCAGAGGTAGCACAAAGATTATGTGATGTCTCCAAAAAAGCCAGTATTAGCCAATAATATAATTCATTTTTTAGAGAAAATCAAAGAAAAATATATCTAAATGATACATGTAGAGAGGTTAGATCCAGAGAGTAAGATGTTTTTTCTGTGTGTGTTTGTGTGCCTTTGCTAAACCAGAAGGTGATTTGGGGCTCTGAATTAGTGCATTTTACATTTTCACGTGAGTGTGAGGGAACCCTGCAGCTTGTGATGTGCTGTGCACTTTTGGAGGTGGACACTTTGCATGAAGCTCAAAGACTCACTGCGCAGAAATGATGATTGTAAACGTGTTAGGATATGTCATCTCTGAGTTTTCTTTGACTTTGTCTGGCAGAATTTTATTTGAAATGGAAGACGCAGAGAGCAAGTTGTGTACATGGGGTTGATTTGCATCCGTGTGGTGTTTTTCGGATGTGTTTGTGTGTGTGTGTGTGTGTGTGTGTGCACGTTCTTTACAATTATTTGTAGATTACAGTCTGAAGTTAAAGACGGTGTGTGTGCATGTGTCCTCCATGTAGCCACAAACATTTCCAGCAGCCCACAGGTCATATGGCTGATGTTAAAATCTTCAAGAGAGACTCTGATGTGCAAATATCACCAAGCACCTGCAAACCACACAAACATGTTCCTCTCCTGCGTTTGCATCAGGCAGAAATGTTCTCAATCAGATCAGCTGATCCCATGTTTGCAGTTTTCAGACGTGCAGCGAGCAGCACGAAAGATTCACCTCGAAACGGAAAAAAATCAGATACGTGTTAACTGTTAAGGCTCCAAAAGCAAATTTATTGGAAATGTGGAACTCCTTTGAATATGCCATTAAGCCCAACTCCTCATTTGCCCCTGAATAATTGATTTGTGCTCTTTTTCTCAATTTAACAGCAGAAGACAAAGAGAGACACAGAGCAAGTTGTGTGTGTGGAGTCAGTGTGCGTCCTTGTTAGGTTTTCAGTGTGTGTGTGTGTGTCCGTTCATACATGCTTTCTTGTCTCTTCATCATATCCAAAGGATGACTGAATAACTATACTGCTCATTTCCTCTGATTATGAATGGATTTCCAATTCAACTGTCTGCTGTTAACTGTGTGTTCTGCTTCAGAAGGTGCTGTGTTTCTATATTAATGTTGCTTTTAACCATTTATGCAGGAGCTTAATAATAAAAGCAGTAAACTCTTCTGTCGTGTGTCCTTATTGATTTTGTGTGTGACGTTTTGATAATTAACACCACAGCGTTTGGAGCATCATGTTATAAAAAACACTAATAAAAGCCTCATGATGTACTGTGTTTTCTTCTCTGAATCCAGCATAAGAAGACAGAATTAAGTGTGTATTCTTAACCAGTGTAACACACACTGTATATTATTTGTAACAGCTGCTCTCTTCTTGTATGTGTCTGTGTGTGTTTTATCCTGTGACAGATTGCTGTCACTGCACACAGTTGTAAATCTCTCCAATTTTTTACGTCTCTTCATCATCAAGGTCTCACAAATAGCAAACAAAAGCAAGGACATCAAGATAAGGAGCTGTCCATCAACGTGGTGCTGAATTATTGGCCGTGGTGCACCGTGCTGTGTGATTAAAATTTATCCATATGCTTTTATTGCACATATATGAACCACCTGCTTTTTGCACATTCTCTCAAGTCACAAGTCAATTTCTCTCTTTATTTTTTCAACGCAACAGTTTCCGCTCGCACTCTTCATCCACCTCATTCACACTCACTCACACGTGGACCTCAGGCCGACTCACTGTACTCGCCTGCAGACTCTCCTGGTCATGATCAGCAGCTGGTCCATTTATGTCCGAGATGGCCCTTTAATCTAAATTTCATTCAGGTTCCTTTGAAAGCTTAGAGCCAACATTTTAGACTCCTGTTTACCATTGCTGCATTTCTATTTTTAGATGCAATGCTCTTATGTAACGCTCACTCTCACATTATGGACCACTGCTGTCTGCTCCACTTGGCTGAATTGCGTAGTCCCTGCGTGTGTGTGTGTACTTAGATTCAATTATGGCTTGTAACTTCTATGAAGTAAAAAGAAATTAAAAGGGAAGGAAAAACAGATGCATTCAAGGCTGAGCATCTATCATACATGCAGTTGGAAAAACTATTTTATGAGAAACACAAAATATCTAATTCAAGAAAAACCCTGCATGAGGCTGTTTTGTTGACGGTTTAATTATTTAGACCCATCCCCCTTTGTTGAAATACACTCAAAATAATTCTTACAAATCTCAGGGTATGTATGCTGGACATGCCGAGATTTTGTTGTGTTTAAGGATTTCTTACAATACTGTAACTGAGGCCTGTGTACAGTTAATACAGTGTTTCCCTTAAACCAATAAAATGTGTTTAATGCTGCCAGTTTTCATCAGAGCAAATGCAAAGTCTGTTACTCACAGCGTAACGGACGAGGCACCGAGTACAGACAAAAAACATTTCATACGGTAACAGAGTAACAGCTGAAATTTCATGTTTGTTTTTTTCAGCAGGTGAAACACTGTATTTAGTCTTCAGCTGTAAAAATATGAGAAAATGTAAAACATTAACATCTTACACACTTGTAATGCAAAATGTCAAGAATTTTCCCCAGAAGGTTTTAAACACAGCCTGCAGTTTGACGTGACGGCGTCACAGAAACAAATCATGACGTGTGTACAATGACAGACAAACCTGTAAAAGAAGCAGGAGGTAGAAGGAGTAGTGATACCCTTTGCCAGAGTGCCTGGAGGCTGTCGAGAACAATTATAGAATACTGCAATATATACAAAAGAAACAGCCATTACAGAAATTCAAGGAACAAATAAACAGCCACAATCTCCGGGTGAAAGGGCAATTTAAAATCAAGTGAAATTGCTGAACACTTGTGGAAAAGGTGTGTGCAACTGATGCAAAAACAAAGATGATGACATGAAAGTGGAAAGTTCCAGTCCTCAGGAATGCTGCAGAGCGTATTGTTGAAGGTGTAGAAAATATATAAAGTCAGATATGTAAGGTTAAAAAGCAGTTAGGTGAATGTAAAAGGAGGAAGGGAAAATGTTTGTAAGATTATGCTGTGTATATGAAAATAAACAAATCTTTAAATATCACTGTAAAACCTTGCAGGGTGAAAGAGGATGACTGAAACATATTATATTTTTATCATAAAACACAGCTGGGCCTATTACACAATGAGCTTGAATAGAAAACGGACAAAAAAAGCTTAAATTGTAAAACAACATAACATTCAGTAAATGCCATATTACATATTGTTTATACGTTTACAAAATACGGGACTGACGACAGGGAGGACTGTAGTACATGCTATCAGTAGGTGGCAGTAATGCTCTGATTTGCTGCTATTTGCTGTTAAAAGCGGAAAAAGAGGAAGAAGAAAACGGACCAATCACAGACGGTCAAACGCTGATGCGGAAGTCTCCAACACGGAAGTAGCGTCCTGAATCCTCTTTGGCGCATGCATTTGCACTTTGAGCACTTCTTTGCAGAGTGATACAGATATTGTAAACTCGAACGTTATCATCAGCTGATAACACAGACTGAGGTGTGCGCGGTGCAGGTATGTCGTCCAGCGGAGAAGCAGTGTTACGGGCCGTGGAGACGCCGCTGTTCTACCTCGGTGCTCTGACCGCGGCCTGGTTGTCTGTGTCCGCCGTCTGCCGGCTGCTGTCGGGGATCAAGGTGTGGGTGCTGGGCAACGGACGGCTCGTGTCTCCCACTCAACTGGGGAAATGGGCAGGTGAGACACTTTGGGGGATAAAAACGTTACTGTCCGAGGTTATCCTGGTCTGTGTCTTTCAATTTGTTGCTTTCTATTTAAACTCTATTAGCATTAAAGATAAAATATATCAAATGTATATTAGTAAAATAGTTCATGAATGTCATAGTTTAGGTTTGTGGTGTTTCCTTTGCAGATGAGGATCAAGTTGAACCTGAACTTGAGGTCTCTTTAGTGTTTGTAAAACTGAGGAAAATGTCGTTTTAATCAGCTGTTTTTTCTTTTAACATGAATCCAAACTGCCAAACGGTGAGAAGAAATAAAAACATGGTTTCTGTCCAATAATCAACAGAATTTACCAGAATGTTCATTATCAAATCAAACTTTTCCCAAACATGTTTTGCTGGTTGTACTTGATGTCTAGAGGAACTCCTCTAACTTCACCACATAGTAATTATCATTGTTTTATGATTCAGTCACCTCTCACCTCTTTTACCTTTCTGCTTATTCATGGTCTCATTTTGAAAACTGAGCCCGGATCATTTTATGTGTCTATAAAACTGAGCTTCGGGCTGTAAAAGCACCGTTCACTGACCTCTTCTGGCTGAAAGTCTGCTGCATCCACACACTGTACAAACCAGGCTGCATCTCTGACCACATCCAGCGTCACAGTGAAACAGGTGATGTGTGCAGCAGCTCGGCTTCAAACAACCTCAGTGTTTGATTATTTGTAGCGTCGGCAAACGGCAGCTTTTCATTAAAGGGCCTTTGAATATAACTTAAGTCTTCAAAGTCCATGGTCTTAGATGTACCAACAAATCCTGTTTGGCTGTTTATCAACTGTACAGTAGATAACAGGTCATTGAGCAATGAAGGCCTGCAAGCTTTGGACCTAACTGCCTTTGGGAAACACTTCTTTCATCTGAATTAGCTTTTTACTTTATTGCACAAGAGGAAATGTACTTTAACTGCTTCGCAACATAGTTCCATATTACATACACCTCCAGTTTGAGAGCACGATCATTTAATGCTGTGCTGAACTACATTTCATTGAGAGCCGTTTCTAATATTCTGCCCTCCTCAAGGGTGTTAACGGCAGGGACAAAAAATTAGAAACTCCTTTCAATTAAACGTAGTCCAGCACAGCACCACCTTTAACTGTGACCTCACTGTCAACAAAAACAGGACATTATGAACTTTATAAAGGTTGAATTCACGGCAGAGCTGCTGCATTGGATTGTGTTAGATTCTACAGGTGTAGCTCCTAATAAATTGGCCACTGAGTATAAATTATAAGCAGACAGGTTTTCTTCAATGAAGTGATTTTTGCATATTGGTCTGAACGTGTCAGGAGCAACCTGCACTGTACCGTGCTGTGTCGCAGCTGTCTGACTGTTTAATGGTTCACGATGATGATTGTGAAATTTCCACATTTTGCCTTCTTTGTCCCAGACTGTGGTACTTTTCACGTGAAATAAGGAGCAGGCGGGGAATGATCAGCGTGTTGTAATCGGGTGTAAACTGTAGTAAATCTTGTGATTGGATTGCAGCTCGAGGGGATTATCAAATCAGACTGAGCGCCGTCCATCTGTCTGGTTTGCTCTCTGACTGAAACTTGAACCTTTGGACAGACTGCCGGTTTAATGTTGGTGAGTCTGGTGTTCAAAGGTCACAGCATAATGCACAAAGCTGTTAGACTACAGGTGTTTGAAGCCTTCTGAATAATAGTGAAAATAAGCATTTTATACAGAGTTTTGGAAAGAAATAGAAAGCATTTTAAGTATTTTTTAATACAGTTATATTACATCACATCTTATATTGTTGATGGAAGTCATAAAATGCTTGTTTATAGTCTGTTTTGGGTAAAATCTTCATGCACTTGCTGTGTTTCTGTATTCCATGTATGTATTTATCTACTTGGACACGAGGCGTCTCAGCATTTTCCAGTTTTTCTCATTAAACCAGCGCAGTCTCCGTCACTTCGGCCTGCTTGAGAAACCCAAATGTTTGGAGGATGTGAGCTGAAGTTGCCTTTGATCTTTTTGTGTGCAGCTAAAAATGGAAAGGCGTCAGATGGGTTTTTATTTTTGGATTACACATGCAAAGTGATTCAGAATATCCAATGAGGCGAAGGAGCCCGTTGGCCTCGGCTGCTGCTTCCATTCACAAACTTTGTCTCGGCGAAGTGGACTTGATTGAGAGGACGGCCTGATTATGTAACACGAACCAGAGTCATTCATAAATGAGACGCATGATCCTCGGGATTCTGGTTCACTGGTACCCACATGGCACTTTGTGTGTGTCTGCGTGAGACAAAGATGGCGTGTGTGGCAGTATTACAGAGAGCTGTTGTGGTGGTTTCATTCCATCTGATACAATGCATTGTTTCAGATTGTAGTAACAAGGCAGCTGGTTTATAAATGAAGTGTGCAAGACGTTAACAATGTCTAAAAAGGAGTTACAGCTAATTATCTATTCCTCACAGTCCTCTCTGCATGTGTGATGGCATCACATGAGCACATGTTGCCTGATATAAATGTACAATTCATTTAAACCCTCGAACATATACAGTGCAAATACATACAAATCAAATGTGATTTCTTTAGTTATCATGTTCTTCTGCACTCAGATGACAGCCTACTTTGTCATGATAACAGTCTTTGTTGTCTTTTCAGATATAGTAGTAGATTATTTTAATATTTTTATTGTTTAGGTAGTGCTTGGTGCAGTGTTACATTGCATTAGGGCTGCAGCTAATAATTATTTTCATAACTGGTTAATCTACAATTCATTGTTTTGGACTGTAAAATTGCAGGAAACAGTAAAACACAGTCAGGATAATTTCCAACACTCAATAAACTTAAAGATATTCAGCTTCCTGTCATATAAAACAGGAGCAGAGCAGCAAATTATTTCCTTTGGAAAGCTGGTACCAGAGAATTTTTGACATTTGATTAAAGCGAATAATTGATGATCAAAGTAGTTGCTGATTAATTTTCTGCCAGGCAACTAATCAGTTAATTGATTAACTTAATTGGCTTTTCACACATTCACACACATACAGTAAATTGCACTTATTGGTCAAACGAATTAAACACTTCTTATGTGTGTTATTTCTGTATGAAGTGGTTTGTTTCACATACCTGTACTGTTACTCCCCTCGTGGAAAGAAAGGGGATGTCTGGACGCAGGGCAGCAGGTGATTTATTCCCAGTCCTTCAGTTATTCTCAACAATAAAATGATGTTGGCTATCAAACCCGACGCTCGGATGAGGACACATAGCAGCGCTGTCATCAGAGCACCTAGCTGGTCTAACCTACTTTTGTAGAAGACAGCAGTTCCTGAAATAACCCTTGTTTTATTTGACTGAAGGGAACATGCACTCAGCTGTAAAAGCTTTTTTTTTTTTCTGTTCCGACTGCAAAACATTTCATTCTTAAAACAGCTAAAAATAACCCAGCCTATGTTTCCCTCATCATTGTGCCTGCAGACTCTCCATCACTCTCCCCTCCTCTTCTCTGTGCTATTTATAGTTGCCCCCAGGATCCCCCATGTTCGTGTTTGTCATTTTCTCTCCTCTTTCCTCCCCCACTCCCTTCTGTTTGGCTCTGCTGCAGCCCTAGAGGATGCTCGGCACCTCAGCATCATCTGTACTCAGGAAGATCACACAGAGGGGAGATTGGTACAGCGAAGGGCAGATAGACGGATGAGTAAGAGGAGGGATGCATTGTGCTGTCAAAATAACAAAATGTTTGCTTAAAATAAACTTTATTGTCTCTGTGGGGATATTTGTAGTAGGCATTGCGGCAACGGCACAAATAACTTCACGAAAACAGCAGCGATCAGGTGTGCAGAGCTCAGCGCTGGCTGAGATTATCGCCATAGAACAATCTCACATTAACAGCATCACTCATGATATTTACAACGTCAGAGGCTTGTAATTCTCAAATAAAAAAAAAAAACAACATGCTATCTAATAAATCATTTGATTAGGGATGCACAAAGCCGATATGCCTGATCAGTATTAATGCTGATGCTGACCTTATTAAGTCTGCCACGCTGGGCCACCAGCTCAGCTTTTAGTGCCACAGCAATCCTTGGCCTCGTATAACCTTACATAAAAATGATCCAAACGCGTGCAGTGAGGTTTGCGGTTTGTGAAGGAAGAGAGAGGACTGCAGAAAAAGTTGAACACCAGCGTCCGTACGTAAAATAATATAACAAGCGAGACTAAAAGCGCCCAGCGGTTCTTGGTCTCATAAGGCCGCATTCACATCATCGTCGTGAGATCTGCAAAGCAAAAATACAGTCTGCTCATTTCAGTGAGACCACTGCGTTTTGGGTGCTGAAGCAAAACAACTGTGAGCCCTTAATATGCCTTTAAACTCAGTGGTTTACCACCAGGTGTTCAGGCTGAAAACAGTGTGTTGTGTTGTTTACTGAGACGAAAAACAGTGAAATAGGGAAGGAAGGCTGGTTTTGGTGATTGATCGTGCTTCGGCGCTGATGCCAGATGAGCCGTGCGTTTTTTGCCGGTGTCTTCTCTGCCAGGGATGTATTTTTTTTTTCCACGTTTTACAAGTTGTAGCTTCTTTGCAGCAGCATCCACATTTGAAGCATTGTAGTCAAGCCGATATTGAGCTTCAGGTGATTGATGTTGCACCATGTGATGAAGCTCTCCATCAGTCCCCTGTACTCCTCTGGAAGAATAGTCTCAAAGTGAAGACACCGTGTTTCTCACTGGAAATTAGTGGTATCTTAATACTTTTTATTAGATTCCTTCAAAGTCTTCACTACATAAAGGTAGTAAAGTGTGTTTTAATAGAGTCTGTACTGCTGTTGGTGCACCTTGCTTGTAGTGTTTAATGAGCCAAAGCCCCTCTAGCGGACCCTAGAGGCTGTGCTGCTCAGTGCACCCAGCCAGACAGATGTGGTTTGACCTATGTGCACGTCACTCTCACAACTGGATCCAAACCACAATGTAAAAACTGGAATGAAATAAGAACAGAATAATAATTAACACATAACAACCACAAGATGAAGAACAACACGAGTTTACATTAAAATGAATTGAATGCTGCTCTTTGTACTGATCTTTCCAGGTTACACAGGGACATATTGTAACACCCTGACTCTCCACCTCACTCCCCATCTACTTTTTGTTATATTTAGCCAGAGGTGTGATGAATAGTTCCTTCTGAAAGATGGGAATTGCTAAAAATAGGCCCCTGCTGCTGCTGCTGTTTGTGCCAGGCAGTTCCAGGGCATCCGCTCGCTCGACTGCCACCGATGACAGAGAGGACCTAACTTTCCCTCTCCCTCCCTCTCTCTCCTTCCCTCTCTGTCCTCCTTATTCACCTCGGCTGCTCTCCATGTACCCCGTCCTGCCGTTCATCTGTCTCCGCTGACATTCTCTTTACCCTTGAAACTTAATTTATTTCATTTTCTAAAGCTTTTTGTTCTTGGCTGTCATTGGTGGTTTTGCACTCTCCAGAGATCACCTGCCTGTCAGGCAGTCCATAACTGACATCTTAATCATCAGGTTTCTGCTGCCGTAAAGGTCCTGGAGGTGGCGCTCTTCATCTGTTCATCTGTCTTGGCTAGCACTGCGTAGCCCCCCTTGGTCTTCTGCCTTCATTTTGATTTCACACCAAAGAAGATAACGACATCAAATATCTGCTTTTGAGTCCACAGCAGGGGGGACAAACATCTCTGGCCTCAAATTTTCTAATATTTTCTTCTGTGGGAATATTTCTTTCAAGCAGCAGCTCAAGCTCACAGAGCACATTTCAGACTAAAACATGTGGCGTCTCCTTCATGTCAATGTGTAACTGTCCAGTTGAAGGTATGCAGACACCCCCGTCCACATACTTTTGTCTCGTCGTGGTCCGGGGTTTTTCATGGTTTCAGAACGGCTCCTTACCTCCACTAAAGGACAGCGTGACTTTCTTTTCTCAGTTTTAATGAACCTGTATGTTCCTGGACACAGACTGGGGGGGATAATGAGAAGCACATCTTGCCTTATTAAATCTCTGTTTTCATATGCAGTTTAAAACATTCTACACTTTGTCCTGCTAATTCAGTCTCCGTCTGTTGTCTCTTTTTAGTTGTGACAGGAGCCACAGATGGGATTGGGAAAGCTTATGCAGAGGAGGTAAGATTCCCCGGATTCTGGACATTTTCAGCCTGCTAACCTAAACAGCACAGGGCCACAGTGGAGATTGAGGGCGCTGAGTGGTATTTCTCTCCATCTAAACGCATGTGGAATATGTGCTTTAAAATACTTCTGTACCTGTAGTGTTGTAAGATTGAACTTTGAGGTTTTTCATTTCTGTTTTTGAGCGTTTGCATTCATTTAGAAATGCTAGCGAACATTAGCTAGCTGGCCAGCGACCCAACGTTGCCTAACAAGCAGGGTACTCAGATCCTTTACTTAACTAAAAGTATTAATACCAAACTGAAATAAATCTGTGTAAAAGGGTTGCATTGAAAATGATGATCAGGAAATTGTACTTAAAGTACTCAAAGTATTCAATGCAGAAAAATGTCCCCTGTGACTGTTTTTACCTTTATGTATCATATTATTAGATTATTATTTTTCATGCATTGATACAAAAGCAGGCTTTCGCCTTTTTAATTATGTCATATAAGACTGCACTAATGATCATTTTCATTATGGATTAATCTGCTAATTATTTTCTCCATTAATCGAGTGATTGTTTATTTGCGCAAATTTTACAGATAGTGAAACATGGTGTCACACTTACCCAGAGCCCATCAGCTGAGCAGTTTCATATTAGCAAAACATCATATTTTATAAGCTCTTTGTTTGTTTTGTACACGCAAATATTCACGTGTAAAGTAGGAACTCTAGCTGTCAGGTAAACGTAGTAAGTGTAATACTTCTGTCTGAGGTTTAGTAGAAGAAGAAGCATGAAGAGAAAAGAAGCAAAGTACAAATACCTCAAATTTGTAGTTAAGTACAGTACTTGAGTAGAGGTACTTATTTACAACACTGCTAACTAGTATAGCCCTATATGAGAAACGTTACACATTGCAGAAGAATGACCCAGTTTATGTATCCTGTTCACTTACTGATGCATGTGGACGCCTGGAAGAATCCATGAATATTCAGTTTCAGCCTGAATTTCACCTTCTCTGGCCAATTGTGCTGTTTGTAGCGATTCCAAAGACGCCGATTGGTCAGAAGCTGGAAATCCCACCCCCTCTCCCTCGCCGAGCCGCCTCGTTTTGTGACACACCGTGAACAAAACACTACCACGCAGTCAACCTGCCAAATGCCCATGCTCGCACAGACAGACGCTTGTGGATGATTTTTCACCTCGCAGCATGTGAAATCAGGCTTCAGACTCAAAGAATTAAACCTGCAAGCAATGACCTGAATGTTACATGAACAAATCAATTATAAAAGTGTACAAAACTAGGATTTACGGTGACAAAAGTGTGTTTTTGAACACACCTTTTGACGTTCTGGATACGATCCTGAACGTTCAGGCTTATAAAACTAACATTACATGTGCAAAACTGTATTTTAAAGCAAAACTTTATGAAAGATTTCATATTCCTTGAACACAAACTTCTGTTTAAAACCAGCTTCACTCTCTTATCGGCAAAGTAAATGACCTGCATCGCTGTGCAGCCTGCACGCAGTATGTGTTGAGGTGCACACACGTCGCCTTTGTTGACATGTTTTTTTGTGCTTGCAGCTCGCCCGCAGAGGCTTTTCCATCGTGCTAATCAGCCGCTCTCAGGAGAAGCTGGATGATGTGTCCAAGGCGATCTGTGAGTCGTATGCGTCTTTATGTATTTATATTAAACATGCTGTGTAAATGCGCACAAAAATGCTGCCAGGTGTCGACAATTGATGGAAAGTGAAGATTTTTGTGGGCAAGCTTCATGTAAGTCACTTTGACATACTGCATGTGGCTCAATATTACTCTGTTAAATCCATCGCATGAGCTAATCCCATATTTTAGAGTCAAGGGGAATCAGCAGTACCTGTGGTCCAAAGGCACAAAACTAATACAGTGTTAAGTATGACAGCTGCTCGACTGGAGTTCAGTCTTAATGATCCGTGCACTTATACAGCCTCATTTATCCCAAACCTGAAATGTTGCATCCATATTGCACTGTGTGATAGTCCAATGGGGCTAAATGACTAACGACTAAATTGTATTGCATTGAATTGCGTGTTTTTTCACGAGCCAATTTTTATTGAGTGGAGATTCAGCGGGACTCTCACGCCTTCGGTTATGAGGCAGTAAAGCCTCCTGCTGGAGCTGAAAGTGAATCTGTCCAATTAAATGAAAGCTTTCTCTTAAGGGAAGGATATCCTCATTGATGATATAGGATTATTTCAGGGTTTAATTTTTTCCCCTCTGCTCTTCCCTCCCCTTTTTCCAAGTGGCTGTTTGTTAGCAACGCGGCCGCTCGTGAACGCTTCACACAAGGGATTTTTCATTTTTTCCTCATAAATATATGCAAAATTAAAATGTTTATGCGCATGTGTGCCTCCAGCGAGCAAATGTGGTGTGGAGACCAAAACGATCGCGGCAGACTTCAGTGCTGTAGATATCTACTCGAAGATTGAAGATGGACTTGCAGGACTGGAGGTTGGAGTTCTGGGTAAGACTGCAGCAGGTGCTCAGGCCACCTCACTTTGTATAAAACTGAATCCGCTGGTGAGATGAGATGGCAAATTCAATGTGAATCATGGCCTACAGACGGCAGGAATGCTGTATAATCCACTCTGACAAATGTAAGGTTTTCATATAATCATAAAGGTTAATTTATCCAGGCTTCTTCAGCCCTCTGCTGCCCTCCTAAGATTGGAAAGAGGAATAACACTCTGCACTGCATATTACACATTACACATTATCTTTTCATGAATCCGTTTAGCAACATTATGTAGTATTTCTGAATGTGGGTTGATTTTATTTATGGATTATCAGAGACAGAAGAAACAGAAATCCAAAGGATAACACGTTTCAGTGGAAACACTGTTTTCCAGCCCCCAAAGATGTTAAAAGACAAAGAAAACACAAAAGACAGCCTGCACAAAAACTTAACAACAGTCCTGAAATACAAAAACACTTCAGCATAATTTAAGAAATAAAAGAAAATGTCAATGTCACTGCAGGTTTCATGAAAATTCAGTCACCCTCTTCCTTAAAAACATTCAAACCTGACGTCACAGTGCTGTTTGTTTTCTCTTGTTAACAGTGAACAATGTTGGGATTTCCTATTCATACCCCGATTTCTTCCTCAACGTCCCCAACCTCGACAGGGTGAGTCAGAGGTTCATTATTATCCTAATTGCCGCGAATATAAAGGATTATACCATACATGCATATCAAGAATAGAAAGTTTGTAAAACCTTTTAGAAGATTATGAGGAATAAAAGTGGTAATAAAGCACATTCTGTAACATACAGTTTGTCTTTCATACACATCTCATTTGTAGTTCCAGTACGAACTGGGTCCTGTCCAGTTAACTGTTTTGGTTTAGAACTGGAACATGCATTTGTAATTGATAACATATTGTAACGATACTGCTGGCTTATTCAAAGCGAGTGCATGTGGCAAATCTCAGTCAAAGCTAAAGTGTGGAGAAGGTTCATAAAGCCAACAAACTGCCTGAGAAACGTCTGTGACTCAACAATATCTGCTTAAAGTTTGCTAACATCAGCCGCCATAAGCTACTGGTCATACCAGACCAGGTAAGGCTGCTGCAGCAAAACTTGTAATATATAAAAATATGTACACAATACAACAATATAAATCAAGCATGAATAACAATCAATATGAAATATATAAGTGTAAATATGTAAACTGTGTGTATTATGCAACAATGAATAGTAACTGTCTATGTAGAAATACAACTGTTGTGCAACATCCTACATGAAGTAACAAGAATACTAGAATACTAATAATAATACTACTATAATAATACTAACTAGTATATAACAATATTTAGTAACATATGATATATGTTACTAACTGACCAATCAGAGCAGACTGAGCCAGACATTGGACAGTATGAGAAAAATAATGCGATTCTTGAACATCAAAGCATGTAAACCTATTCCAGCAGACACCTAAAATAAAAGTAAGAACCTGAAAATTGGCGTAACGTGGCCTCTTTAATCGAGCTCTGTTAGCTGCTGGTGAGTTAAACCTTTCATATGTTGGTGAATGCGTGTGCTGTTTCTCCTTTGCTTTGGCAGGATCCCATCTTTGACACCTTCACTTGAATTAGTGGCGCTTTCTACGTTTCTGAACCGCCATATTTGTCAGTAAATGCACAAAAACACCACTCACGTTGTTGCTTTTCTTCTCGTTTCAGTTCATCGACACCATGGTCAACATTAACATAACCTCAGTGTGTCAGGTGAGGATCACTTTTGTAAAACGTGGATGTAAGTGAGCCTTTTTGACTGTGATCAACAAAAAAAGGATTTTTTTCTTTTTAACGTCAGAGAAGAAACAAATCAAACTTAATAACTGAGTATTGCTCCTTTGAGTTAATATTGAGTGGAGGCTCCTGTGGGCACTGCAAATTCTCCCCATTTGCCTTTGAAGAACCAGCAGAGGTTATTGTAAATGAATGGATCAGTCTCAGTCTGCACAACACGGACTCCGTAGACCTGGACTTGTAAATGTTTGTCGTTATGTGACGTCTGGGTTGCCTTTGAGTTATTACGTTTGTCCGAGTAGACTCAGATGGCTGATATAGTTTGAGATCCAGTGTCAGGTAGTCCCAGAGGCCAATAAAGACACAGACAACACAGTGACATAAAGCACAGTAAGTCACTTCCGTCCCTCTCCGCCGCGTTCTGCAGCTCCCAGAGCAACAGCTTAAGTCCACCCACTCTCTTAGCACTTAATTTATGTCATTCAATATTTCTTTAAACTGCTCCCTCTGCTATCATTATCATCCCTTTCTCTCTTTGTCTTTCCTCCCCGATCACCTCTCCACACACAACCCACACACACGCATTTGCAAATGTGGATGCACACCTCCACACACTTGTCCACAGCCCACGCACTTTAATACAATTTTTGTTTGTCGAATGCTTTTGCTGTTTCTCACCGTCTCTCTCTCTGTTGTTTCCAGATGACGCGTCTGGTTTTGCCTCGAATGGTGGAGCGGTAAGTTTGTCTGACTCGAGCAGGAAAAGATTTGTTAACAGGTTACTGATGTCTGTGACTCTTTGGTAATTAACGCCAGCACAAATGCATTAAGCAGCACCGAGCGCTGGATGATAAATAGGTAATATTGAGCTGAAATGATGCTGTGATGGTATCATCATATCGTGTAATAGTTTTATAAAATCGTGTTATCAAATTAATGACTTCCCGCTAATTTTAATTATTTTTTCATTTTGCACATGAAGAGTTTTATGCAATGTAATGCAAAATAGTAAAAGGAATAATTAGATGCTCATTCATGTTCTTGCCAAGAGTTAGATGAGGAAATCGATGCCGCTCTCACATCAATGCGAAGCCGCAGCTGGAACACACTTAGCTTAGCTTAGCTTAGCTTAGCACAAAGACTGAAAGCAGGGGAACTGCTGGCCTCGCTCTGTCATAACCCTACAAAGAAATCTGCCTACCAACAACAAGTTTTATCTCGTTTGCTTCATCTGTACGAAACAGAAGTGTAATAACAGCATGTTCTGGTTTTGGGTGTTTTTTCTTTGATGATTAAAAAAGCTGCACTGCACTCCTTACATGCATTCAAAATAACTGAGGGTGAAAACACAATAAAGCCTCAGAGTCAGCATGTGAAGCATCGGTTTGTAGTACAAAAAGTGACCAGATTAGGGGGTAAACCTGAAGACAAACAAAGGTTATATACAATCAAGAACAAGTTTCAATCTCAAATTGCTCCTTATAGATATACAATGAAATGAATTTTTTGCACTAGCTAATATTTTTAACAAAGAGGGACATTTCTTATTGGGAAATATAATCTCCTTCATGATATATATATAATGATATATATAACCTGTAATTGTAGTAATTGTAATGTTAAATGAAAGCCTTCACTTGCTTGGCCGTCACATGCACATACAGTTATTTTTATCTTAAAGTATCATCCACCTCTAGTTGGAAGCTGGAGCAAAAATATCCTCAGATGGTAAATATGTGGGTGCTGATGTTAGCGTATCTTTGATCTGATCAATATCTCGCAGCTCTTCTTTGATGCACAACAAGAGCAGGTTTGGTTCAGCTTGCAAGCGCGCGTCGTATCATGTTCCCTCTGCATTCTGGGATTGATCTCAGGCTGAAGCGTTTCTTGCTGTCACCCCTGTCTCTCACGCTTTGTTTTTCAGTATAAAATAGGAAATAAATTCCTGTGTTTTCAGGAAGAAGGGGGCTATCCTCAACATCTCATCTGCCAGTGGGATGTTCCCTGTTCCTCTGCTTACTGTCTACTCTGCCTCCAAGGTAATCTCAATACGTATTTTATGACCTTTTCCTCAGCTGTTAACTGAAGTGTTGCATACAGATGCATCTCTGCATCGTAAACGGTTTACATCTTAGCATATACTGCTCTCCATGAGGACAAACCCATCTTTTTCCTTGTGTTATGAGTCATTCTGCCTGATCTACCAACAGACATTGAGGCAAAACGTGTCTGCTGACGGCGAGAGATGTTAGTTCAGCATTTATTTGGATTTAGAGATAAAGGGAGGGATCGTCTTTTTTTTCACATTTGCCGTTTTAATTGTTGAATATAAATAAGTCGCTGACTAACTCAGGTCCCGAGGTAGTGTACCAATTAAAAATGTTTATAGGAGCATGTGGCGTCATAATGTTTTATAACCGTCTCATGTGTGTTTGTTAGCTTAAAAAGCCGGCTGTTCACACTTTGAGCTGATTAATTTGCTGGTGTCTTAATACTGGGTCATGTTTATCCACTAAATCCTCGTTTCTTTCAGTTTAAAAGTGCTAAATCTAAAATCCATCCAGGGTGAATGCTCAATTTAATGATCTCAGTTCATTAGAACTGCCGTTAACATCGTGGAAGTAC
The DNA here is from genome assembly GCA_037975065.1 of Chaetodon trifasciatus. NCBI lineage: Eukaryota > Metazoa > Chordata > Actinopteri > Chaetodontiformes > Chaetodontidae > Chaetodon > Chaetodon trifasciatus. Next base: position 4,216,251 of record JBBMOE010000001.1, on the reverse strand, counting down.
AATGTACGTGAATACTGTGCACATATTTATGTTTTTGCACAGCAGATTTTGTATTATATATGTTCTTTTGAGAGTTGAAATCCCATGATTTTTGGTGTTTGATGCCATCTTTTTCTTTGTGGAATTGTAGTTTTGACCTGCCTTTATGTTATACAGGCATTTGTGGACTTCTTTTCACGAGGGCTTCAAGTTGAATACAAGAGCAAAGGCATCATCATCCAGGTAAACCATGACCCAACCTTAGTCCTCCTGCTGCAAGCCCACATGGTTTTGATAAAGCTTGTTGAGTCATAACTGTAGTTAAATATGCAGTTTGAAGGAAAATCCTTTTCTAGGCGTAAGAAAAATAAATGTTCTCTCAACACTGTGTCGATACTTCACCAAACTGTGTGTAACCAGTGCGTTTCCTTGTTTTTTCCAGAGTGTTTTGCCATTTTTTGTGGCGACCAAGCTGAGTAAAATCCGGCGGGCTACGCTGGACAAGCCCAGCCCAGAGCGCTACGTTTCAGCCGAGCTCAACACTGTGGGGCTACAGACCCAGACCAATGGCTACCTGCCGCATGCCATTATGGTAAGTCTGGGTATGTGATAGCAAAGAACAAAGAGTCTAATGTAAATAATGCACATGTCATGTATTTTTCATTCGTCAAAATCTTCGCTCATTCAGATTTGAGCTTCATTTTGATCTTCACAGAAAGCAGTTACTGATTTCTCTCTGAAAACCTACAATGAACTGCCTCTGAAATGATTGCCAAATGTTCCCCCATCAGCCAAACTCCAGCTGAAATTAGTTTGAAAGGACCCACAGTCTATTTTCTACATCAGTCTTCAAACAGTCTCTCTGTAGAGCGAGGTGAACCACATTTCAGGCTGCTGAGGAGCCACATTTATGTCTGGAAAACAAGCAGAGTTCCTTTTGTACGACACAAAAGAAATTATATCTCTATCTGTTCGGGCTTTTTATCGAATGCCTCGCAGGAGCCGACGATGCTCGCCTGTCACGGAGACTGGCATCCGCGCTAACTGAGGACCTGCTTTGTCATCTGCTTGTCCACTCAGAGTGACTCAAGATCTGCTGAACGTGCTTCAGCCAGTTGGAACTTGAGAGCGCACCGCCGGCCAAATCTTCCTCTGCATATTGTGGCCATTTATATAACCAGGCTGAACAGTTGAAGTGCAGCTTTGAGAGCTAGGGAAACTCCGCTGGAGTAAAACCAGTCTAACGCAACTGGTTTCCCCGTAGAAGTGATAACTCTGGTGAGGCGTAACCCTCATTGAAAGCTCAGTCGTGTCATAGGTATTCAAGGGCAACAGGGCCAGAACCTCATCAGGCTGCAGTTTCACTTTACAGAAAAAAGCCTCCCACCTGCTCATCTCCATTCACTAAATTAATACTGTGTCGACAGTTGCTAAAGCATCTGTCAAAAGGTAAACATCCTCTGGAATAATGGAGTGGGATGCTCCGCTACCTTGCTGCATTGTTGGCGTCCTAACGCTGTAATTAATCTGTGGAGACACGAGCATCAAAAATGAAACAGAGACACTAATTTAGTGCAGCTTTTTCGGGCATTTGGAGAGGTTGCACAGGGAAACAGTCATTTTCTCCTTGGTGCGTTGGATACCGTTGAACTATCTGACTGGAATATAAATGAACATGTTTATTGATATATATAAATAACAACACCATCCACCACAGCTTACAAGTGTTCAATAAATCCTTTTCAGCACAGACGAGCCTTTGTTGATCGTGTGCAGTCAACAGTTTTTGTGCAGATAACGTGAATGCAGCACGGATCTTTGCTGCCATCAGCTCCTATGTTTCACTAAACCACAAGCAGGAGACAAATAGTGTGTGTTCTGATTATCTGATAATCCCTCTCCAGTCAGTTGTGCAGCACCACTCTGCCCGTCTCCCAGTCATAATCCACGAGTCACCAGCGGCTAATCGAGACTGCTGCAAAGCAATCTGCAGCCTTCTTAATTTAGATGTTCTGTCATCTTTGCTGTAGCTCGTTTTTTAAAGATGTTTTTTGGTTGTACAATTAAGATGTCATGGTGAATGATCCACTGTACCGTAAGCTATGAATACAAGCTCAAATTCAATCATGTTTCAGCTACATTGAACACAGTTAGAAACTTCATCCTGCTGTTGGTCTGCTATGAAGCTGTCATTGGTAGCATAAATGTTTTATGAGGTGATGAAGCTCAACATCTTTGTCAATATTTTCACCTGGACAGGTGTGACCCAGCAATCCTCAATAGCAGTTTGTAGAGCGTCTCTAACTGAAGCAAATGTGCCTTTTTTTAACCGTATGACCACTCAACCGCCCGTAATTCAAATGTTTTATCCATTATTATATCCATCGTGGATTTAATGACATATCACAAAATTCAGATTTAGAGTAAATTGGCATGAGAAATGGAAAGAATACAACTGAGAGGAAATCTATAGGTATTAAATTGAATGTGGTGTAATAGTAAGTCAGTGAAAGAACCATTTATGATGCGTCATAAAACTCTTCCTTACTCAGAAAAGGATTAAAACAGCAGGGGGTCTTTCAGCTGTTTCAGCTGCCGCGCTGTTGTCTGGTGAGTTAAATGTGAGTTACCTCACTTTATGGTTAAAGCAGAAAAGACTTTATTGCTGTAATTTGAACTTCCTACTGATGCACAAGATGTACCATTTAAATGCAAATTTTGCGGCTGACCCCATGTCCAGAAAGAAAAGGTCACCATATTTCAAAGAAACTGAGGTTTTGTCTTTGTGGATTTTTGCTAACATCAGGAAATGGTTGATCTGTATGCAATATGTGCCTCTGCTGCAGAGACTTGTACCAAAATGGCAGTAAATCAGGCATCATTTGAGCAGAGCATTGCCTGAATTTCCCTTTGCACAAACTTGCTCGCCACAGTTGTTGCTCCTGTGGGTTGGAAATTAATAATGAATGCTAATCTGTTATTTGTAAATGCCACCAGCTGACCATGTAATTTCCCTCTGTAGGGCTGGGTGACTACAGCCCTGCTCCCTGCCAAGATCCTCAACAGCCACATGATGGGGATGGGCTTGTCCCAGCGAGCTCGTTACCTCAAGAAGCAGAAGCAGGGGTAGATAGATCAGCGGCGGCCGGGAGCGGCGGCGACAGGGGGGACCAACTGTGTTGACGACTCGTCCGGTCACCACCGTCGTGGACCTAGAAGAGAAAATGGGACTGTTTCTGCACAACATCCCGGTTTCCCTCCCTCTGACGCTCCCAGTCATGTGAGGCCGCATCTCGCCGCGTTCACCGTTAGGTATTCAATCCAAACAGTTGTGTGAAAAATACTGAACAAAGCGGTGCTCGTCTTTGATTGGTCAGCTTTAATGAATGAAAATGCTAACATGGAACCTAAAAACTATTCCCAGAGCTCTCCATCTGTCCTCGAAACATGCTCCATTCAGCCTATATGTTCAGGGAAGGATATAGATGGTTTGGATGTCTGAGGTTTGGGGCCTCCTGTGAGCTGAAGGACCAGCTTTTATCTTCAAGCTCTTTAGTGAAACACTGGAGGCGGTACTTACTGCTAACACTTTCTAGAGCACTTAAATAACACGTTCTCAAGATTTAAAAGGATGAAATTGGCTGTTTTTTTGGTGATAATGGCTTTCTTATTTCCTCATGCTTTTGTAATTTTTCCAAAGCACTTAGATTTACACCTTTCTTCTGGAGCGCCAGCTGAGAATCATTACTTTATTTTTTTCATCTTAATATTTTCTCTACAGTATTGATGTGGTGTTGAAGGGACCGCATGTACCGTTTAACCAAGCTACATTTCATGTGTAAAATAATAAGAGCGGACACTGTAGAAGAAAACCAGCACAGGCGGTAAAGTTCTGGTTGGTTATTGAACGTGTGTTATGTTTACCTGCAGAACTGATCGTCAAATTAATTCTCACAGCCGGCGTTACTGTTTGGCGTGACTTTCTACACCATAATTCTTACAATTGTCAAGATAAATTCAGTCGTGGCTGTAATGAGGGGGTGGTTTTGTGTGTTTTCTCATGTTGTTGCCGGATTTACTTACATGTTAAACAAAACCAAATGTACAGAAACCAATGGAAAAATCTCTGATACCTTTCTTTGACTTTTGAATACTTTGTGTACGTGAAGTTCGTGTTCATAGAGTTCGTGAGTAATAGTCTCTTACTTCACTCGTCTTGGCTCAGATATCAGCTTTTGCTTGCTTTCGCTCACGCTAACTGTTTGGGCGCAGCAGCCGGGGACCAGCTTCAGTTCTAAAGTTCGTGTCTTTGTCAGGGGTAATGACATTATGTGTTAGATGTGCTCTAAATCTCTTGGATGCATGTAGTTTGGGGTGAAAGCAGAGCGAACCAGAACACCTGGATATCATTAGGATGCACTGACTATAGAAGACTACATTGCATTTGTCCTTTCAGTCAACAATAAATATCAGTTTAAATCACCTCATCCAGAGTTCTGTCTCTGTCTGACTTCTAATGCTCAGTTTCATCTTTCTTGTCACTTCTGTTTTGGCCTCCATGACTGTAAGATTTACAGCATTTACTATTTAATACTAAATACATGAAAAGACCTGATAAGACAAGGTTTTGTAATTTGATAAAACATCCCATGTAGGATGTGTATAATGTCTGTAAATCTCCTTATGTGATAACAATCACACCCAAACATTCAGTGGAAAAGTCCTCAAACTCTTATCTGAATTGAAAATGCCTCATATTCTGTGTTTCTCCCTCTTCATCAGTCAGCTCATGTAACTTCCTGGAGTTATTTTACCGTTCATCATCATTTTCACAGTCCATACAAAAGTGTGACTTTTTCACGTTCTGCTTCTTGCCTCCCAAACATCGCCGGCTGGTTCCCATGCCAACAGTTTCTGGGAGATTATTCCGGTGCACCAGTATGGAAGCTGCGGAAATGTGTCATCGCTGACAATGTAGGAGGGGAGAGGAGCTCAGTGTGTGGAGGGATGCCCAAAGGAAGGAGCGAGTGGGCTGCAGAGATGTATATAAAGAGGAGCCGACTGGTGCTCAGAGTCCACGGCTCGCTCGCACCGGCGCACACACACTCTGTGATCTCTCAGCAGAGTTTCAGAGCGAAGAGCAGATCGGAAAAAGAGCAAAACAGGATCGCTCAGATCACCTCTCATCAAGCAGAACCCTCAGGACTGAATGTTAAACAACCGTCTCTGAATAACTATTATATTTTTGCATCATCTGTACCAAAACTTGTGGAGACCACCGCTCAGACACAACAGAATTTTTCACAAAAGGCTTTAAATCCCACGTCCTTCGCCACATCTACTCCTGAGCTCCTCACCCTCACATTTGGGCCACCATGGCGACCAGCATGGACACGCTCCCTGCCCATCTGCTGCCTTTGGTGATGGAGGAGTTCCCCCAGTCTCTGGCCACGGCTTGTGTCTGCAGGGCCGGACAACGTGAGCCCCGCCTCCGCTGCGTGCAGTGCGGCATCATCGAGGAGGAGGAGGAGGACTGCTCCACCCTGGAAGAGGACCAAGCCCTGCGGTCCTTCCTGCAGACTGTGGAGAGCCTGAGGAGGAGCACCAGATGAGCTCCACCAGAGGAAGTTCTAGCATGACAGTCACGTGTTTGACCCATTTGGCTTCCCTGCAACCAGTCTAGAGAGCAACTGATGCCAACAGTGTTACGGATGCAGACTGTGCGGACTTCAAACCTCTGTTGGTGGTGATATTTTGGTTGTTACCACTTTTGGACACCCTATAAGGCAATGGATGAATCTGCACTGAGGCAAGACACTGAGGAACTGTGATGGAGCGCTTCCGATAGCCAGTGCGCAGATAACAAACTATTTTGTTTCTATATTTTCAAAGTGAATTTGCTTTGTTGTTTAGTGATTTCCGGCACAGCATTGCTTTCACCTCGTCAGGCTGTTTTAACATTTACATGATGGCTTTCTTTTAATGCCTACAACTATGATTTTCAATTCAATATATGTATATGTTCTAACATGTATTTGGTGGTCTGTTTTCTCTATTATTAGGGCTAAAATCTGTTAGATTTAATGTTTACAGCTTTATAGATCAAGGTACCTGTAAATGCTGCTTGAAATCGAGCTGTGTGTAAGGGGAAGTGCTGGCTACAGAGAGCCATTTGAATCTTTCAGGCCTTTCCATGTGGTGGCACTATTGATACACTTTTTTGAGCTAAATAGTACAAACTGCACTGTTCACACACAACAATCCCTCCTCTTAGCACAGCCATAACTGCATATTAACACCTGCAAGCTGTAAATTACCTCTGATGTTTCTGATATGAGTAAGCCATGAGTTTATTGAGTATGATTTTTTTCTGATTCTTTGATTGTATTGAAGCAAACAAAAGACACAATCGTGAATCATGAGGCCACACCACATGACTACAACACATGAAAATCCCCCAGCTGTCATGTAGTACCCTCCTTGGGCCTTGCAATAAAAACAAAATTTCACCCTTTACCCGGATTCTTCACGTCCTTCTTTTACATATTTTACACTAAATCAGCCCTCCTGCAATTAAATTCATTCCCACTCTGGTTCACTTTCACTGAGGCAGTTTTTGCATCAAGCTTTGTGTCTGCACTATCTTTGCACTCTCAAGAATGAGCTATTTTTCTGTTTAAAAGGCAAAAACAAGCCATTATGAAGCAGCTATTACAGGATGAATGAACAGTTGTTTCATTCAAGGATATATTGGATTGCGCTTCCTCCATTACTTGATGACTGAAAATCTATATATTTTAAAATACACTCTACAGAAACTGTTTGGCAGCTGCAGCCTGTGTAAGTTTTGGGTGTTACGTAAATATCTGCATGTGCTTGTGAGGGAAAAACTCTTTCATTGGTGTTTTCTTTGTCAGTTAATTCAGTGATCACTGCGGTGGCGTTGACATCAGAGATGTTTTTCTCCTGCCAAGGCTTTGTGTGGTTTCACAGACTTAAGTCCATTATTCATTTTAATCATTTACAACGCTTAATAAAACTTTGAATAACCAATGAATAAACCTACTTTTTGGACAAATCAAATTTGCTCAACAGGATTACATAACTTTTTTTTTTTTTGACTAATTAGTCAAAAGATTTTTGGTTAATATTTACTGAAAGTCAAAATCTGGATTTTTATGCCACCATTTCTGGTGTTAAGCACTAATGCGCAGATAAAAGTTATTTGAAGCAATCTCCTCAAGTAACCCTCACACTGTCACTGAGTCACTGATTCTGGTAAAACATGCACTGGTGTTTTTCACCAATTTGACCAATTCTAAACATCCATCTCTATACTCACATATCTGTTCAGGAGCATGAGGTCGCTGGAGTCTATTCCAAGACAGGTCACCAGTCTGTTGCAGGGCTAACACAGACAGACAAGCAGACTTACTCTGATCTATAGGCAATTTAGAGTTGCTGACCTGTGCTGTATGTATTTGGCCTGTGGGAGAAGAAAACCCACGCAAATACAGGGAGAACATGCAAACTCTACACAGAGAGGCTGCTGCTTTCAAGTTCTTGTTGGGAAGGAACAGAACTAGCGCTGATTTTATAGAAGCATTGCTCAAAGTGTTCGGAGATGTTCTGCTACCCATAATCTCCACTTGTAAGACTAGAAACACACTGCACACTGAGGGTTCATGGAGTACTTAAAGAAAACTGACAAAAGCTCCTTTTTATTAAAGTTCCAATAAAATCAAAATAGATGTGTAAGGATTTTTTTTTTTTTGTTTGCGTCTTGAGCTGAATGTCACCTATGTGCCAGTATTTGGCCCAACAGTGACAAAGAGTGGTTTTGTATTTATTCTTAATGGCATTTTAGAGTTTGTCATTTCCTGGAAAACAATGAAAGAATGTTGATGAGTCATTCTGTAATAAGGAGCTTAAACTAATTTTGCCTCCAACGAAATGCTTGTTGTTTCTGGAGGCAGATCACTGTACAAAAACACAACTTTATAACTTCATTCACTGGTTTTGGGTGAAACTGATCATATTATATGAGGAAAAGGCTGCTTTGCCTTAATTGCTGGTGATTTATGGAGTTTCCTGATGGACGGATAGCTGTAGCTGCTGTTAGCTGGTTAGCTCGATTAGCTCTGCTGCTGGCACTTCTATGAGCTGACTCAGTCCCAAGGTGACCACTTAGCTCCTGTACCCTGTCATCAAACTGTTCTCTGTTGGGCTCTTCGGCTGCGTTAAGTCCTGGTCTGGGTGTTTTCACAGTGAGCCCCCAGTCAATCAGCTGATAGGACCGCTAGCTGCATGCAACTCGCGCTCTGCTAACCAACTCACGGGAACTTTAAGGACATCCCTCTTACTCTGAGGCCCCATGGGATGTCTGTACTGTTTCAAACAGGTCATTTTGTAAACAGTCAAGATCCTACAGTTATTCTAAGTGGGACCGAGGGCAATTGTACCATCTCGAATTGCACCAATCACAGCTTTTGGCATCCCTGTGGCACCTTCTTGCACTCCTATGGCAGCTTGCGGCATCCTGCGGCAAACATTAAAACATTTTAACAGTTGTAAATGATATTTTTACTGAATGTTTTATACCACTTAACTATGTCAGTGTCTGTTGTCACTGATGCTGCTTAGATATTGTGAAGATGTGACAGTGAACAACAAACAGGACTGAAAATAGAAATGTGCAACCATGTAGCCAGATTTTTCACTCATATTTTTATTTCATATTTATTAGGTAGCTGTGTTTTTATGTGTCTTCTTAGTAATAAAACACAGGATGTGTTTTTCATTATTGTAACTGAATGCCATAAATGAATATAAAAGTAATTATTAACAAAGAGTGTATTTTTGTTCCTTTTTATTTACCTAATTGGGCGAAACCTCCGCGGTGGACATAATTGCACAAAAAGAATTAAAAACAAAAACACACACAGCAGAATCATGGCTGCCGACCCGTCGTGACAGCAAGCCATCCACAGAGATTTGGCCCTGCCCTATTTGACAGCAAGTCAAGTCTCAGCTGCTGAAAGAGCGCTGCTCGGCTGCCGCAGGCTGCCACAGAGTGCCACTACCTGCCAGTGCCACTCGAAGAATCTCAGTGTCTCTTTGCCTTTTTCCAGTTGGATTTGTTTGCCTGTTTGGACTGCCTTATCCAGTTTTGATCCCTGCCTGCCTCATCCCTGTAAGCCTTTGTACTTTTGTGTTTTGTGGATTAAACTCATTGAAATACTCCAGCCTTGCCTCAAGCATCTGCATTTGGGTCCGTCCTCTGGCTCATCTGTTACCCTGCTTGTACAGCCATCACACATTCTGTTGTCACACATTGGATTGCTTTGTCACATGTCAAATGTCAAGAGCCAATTTCTCATGCTCTCTAAATCTTCATTGTCTACAAATCAAAAGTTGTCTTAACTTCAAATGCTGCCGTGTTGGCTGAAAATCAACACTTCTCAGCTTCATGCTTGGTGTGCAGTGGCAGCCTAGTATTGAAACTCACATTCAAAACCTGGTTGGAGTCATTAAATTTTAACACGTAACAGAGCAGGCCCTATACACTGTCTGTTCACGGCATGTCTGGATTCAGACCAAGGAAAGCAAAACAGCAAGGGAGGTGAATAGAACAGTGTAGTAAGATGGAGCTGTGTGTGTGTGTGTGTGTGTGTGTGTGTATATATATATATATATATATATTACACATATACCGTATATGAGTATGTATGTATGAGTGTATGTGTGTCTATACATAAATACATATATATGTATGTGGGGCATCTAATTAATGTAACAGCTACTTAATTTTGCCTTTTTTATGAACCAAAAACCATGCTTAACATACAACCTTTTTCTCCCCAAAGACACACAAGCCTTCCTGCCAACTGGCTGTGGCATATGATCTTAAGTTCCCAACTTCACAGAGTGCCAATGAGATGGCAGGGCCAGATTGGCTTACTGGCTTTCTTCAGAGGCATGCGTGGTTTCTCTCTGCGGTCCCCAGGCTATGAGCTTTGCCAGAGCAACAAGCTTTACCCAAACCAGCGTGGGAAGGCTCTTCAGTAATATGTAGGAGGTCATGAGACATACAGTTTCAGTGCAAATGACATATGGAATGCAGATGAAACTGTTATAACACTCCAGAAGAAGCAAGACAGGATGCAAACAGTTGGAGATGTGACCTCTGAGGAGTGTGGTTCTCTGGTGACCACGGTGGTAGCACCATTCCTCCCCACTTTATCCTCACAACGAACAACTTCCTCCTTCACTTTGTCAGAGATGGACTACCTCGATCTATTGGGACGGTGGACGGATCCAGCTGAGATGTAAGAAGACAATTTCCTTGTCTTCCTGTGCCACGTTCAAGCTCACACAAGATCCAGCCCTCAAGCTAAAGTCTTGCTAATTCTGGACAACCGTGCCTCCATCTGTCAGTGGAGGGGATTGATTTTTGTAAGAGACATGGCATTGTGCTCTTCTCTCCCTGCACCTTTGCCTCAGGCGCCTCCGTCTCAAGCTATTAGGTGTGTTGCTACAATTGCCCCCATATGCTGTTACCTCCGCCCTGCTCGTGGGAGAAGTATAACATTTGACTTCAATAAATAGTGTGACTATTAACATCGCTTGTACAACACTTGATGACTGGTAATGAGTAGAACACAGATACAAATTACCTGCATAAAAATTGCTTCTAAATAGTTCAAGAGGTATTGGAGTAATTGAAACTAAAAACTGTTGCAGTTCCCCTCGGTCTGTATTCTGTGCACATCTCAATCATGTTTTATATTTCTTTTCCTCTTCTTTAGAAGTAGGCGTAGTTTGTGGCAACAATCTGTCTTTCTTGTGGCTTTAAATGTCAACTGTCTGCGCAGAATAGAGGAAAGTCCACCTGCTGAAGAAGACGATGCGGTCTGGTTGAAAGCTGCAGAAAAAGCTAATAAGCTGACTCTGAGTTACATTGTTTTTTGCTAAACTACTGACTTCAGTTAACTGAAGGTAAACTAAAGTCATCCTATGAATGGGGCCTGCGAACTAGCCACAGCTTCACTCACGTGATGACCCACCCTGCTGGTTGCAAGCGTATATCAAACGCACCCTTTTCATTATGGCGGGTTCTTAAACTGCCATATTGCCACCTGTACCTGCTGCTGCTTCCCTTGCTGAACTGCTAACTTGCTAACTATGCTGCACCCACCACTGTGAATCGTGTAGCATTTCATAAACAAGCTAAACTGCTTACTGTCCGAGAATCTGCTGGCGGCTAGTAATGTCTGTTCTTTTGCTACCAATCGGCATGTGCCAATTGTGGAATTTCTTGTTGTTTGTGTGCATTAACATGCTCTCATGCACCAAAGGGTGGCTATTTACTCACTGTGGTCCTGTACAGAGACAAATATTGTACATTGTGTCCTGCTGTCCTGACCACAGACCATTATCAGAATTAATATTTGCTTAATGGGAAATTAAATGTGCTTTTCTGACAAATGCAAATTAAGTAGTAACATTCATAACTTATCCACACACCTCATATTTAGCCAGCAGTAAATTAGGTTTATCTGACAAATACCAATATTCTTCATATCCTAATCTAAACTGCTGAGTTCCTGTTCTTTGTCATGCACCGCTGCTTCATTCAGTGACATCCATTGTAAACCTTATATCCATGTACTGACAGTCATCTGCTCCTTATCGCTGTATTTAATATGAGGAGACTGTCTGCTCCAAGCCTGAGGTCTTATGACTTTAATATGTATAAGTTCATAATTATCTGCTGCATAGCTGATGCGTCTAAGCCTGCTGCTACATATTCGGTGGATTTCTGGGTTTATATTTATCTATCTCAGTTCACTAAAGACTATTTGTTCCTTGTGGTCTCAGGCATCCAGCAGGGGACACATCTCGCCTCATGATCATGTTAATCACTAAATCTCTAAGCAGTGTTTAGGCCTGAAATACGTAGCCTTTGCTGTGTGTTGTAAACAACAGTGTGTTGTAAACAGCACAAACAAGTTCGAGGGTTCCGGTTGAGATTTTTTTCCCCATTTACTGTTGCTTTATGTACTATTTTTCAAGCAATTTCAGATAATAAAACGGGTATCTGTGCCTGTATGTTAGCTCTATATTTTTATACAGAGATGATTTACCATATTTATCACTTCTAATTGTGTCTTAATATCCCTATTAGCACTGAAATGCTTGATTTGAGGTGACCAGAGCTGTAAATAACCCACTGAAGTGTCAGATCGGCATGTTCAGAATTTCACTGGCTATTCGAAGCGTCAGTCATCTGCAGAATCAATTGTGATTGGCTCAATCTTCACACAGGAGAAGAGAATGAGGCCCTTCAGTTCAACTCAGACTGCCATTGGCTTCTCTGGTTGCTTGGCATCATATAACAGATGGTGTGTATATATATATATATATANTATATATATATATATATATATATATATATATATATATATATATATATATATATATATATATATATATATATATATATATATATATATATATATATATATATATATATATATATATATATATATATATATATATATATATATATATATATATATATATATATATATATATATATATATATATATATATATATATATATATATATATATATATATATATATATATATATATATATATATATATATATATATATATATATATATATATATATATATATATATATATATATATATATATATATATATATATATATATATATATATATATATATATATATATATATATATATATATATATATATATATATATATATATATATATATATATATATATATATATATATATATATATATATAAATAAAATATGATAAATTCTCTGATGGCCCGCGGGTGGGCTAGCTAGCCAGCGGTAAATACTGGTAGTACGTGAGTCACCTCACCATCTCACTGCTACGGGCCTCAGTGTTACAGCTGTTACAGATCAGTCCACGGTTCACTGGCTGACGCTGGTGATCCTGAACCACTTTCTGAGGCTGAGGTGGACTCCACATGAAATATGTCTTTATGTCCATTACTGTCAGTCCATAAACCGGTTAGGTAGCTGGCTGGCAACCTCGTCAAATCCAAAAACAAATACAAATACAAGACAAAAACCCCTCACGATAATGTTATGACCTATAGATGGCGACATTTCCTCAGTAATCAGCTCCACCGATTTGCCTGTCTAGTCAGGGGAAATTGCACAAAGTTGAAGTTATTTTAAAAACCTAAAAGATTCGGCCTATTGAGAAAACATTCTGGGCTGGAGCCCAAGAAGCCACCCCCCTGCTGCTCCATTGCTAGAAGCTAAATATATTTCATAAAGATATATATTTCCTCTGACATTTGTGGATGCGCTCTTTATTTCAGGAGAGGACGAGCATCTCTGTTATAAAATGCTGCAGGAAACTGGAATTGGAAGCATGTCTGTTCAGTGAGACAGACATGTGACAGACATCAGAAACACGTCAAAAGCCGACCAGTGTGGACCGCCCTTTAAAATCAAATGAACTCACTGATGTGGTTCAGTGAGACACAGCTCTGCAGACCTTTGGAAGGACACTCTGCTGGACAAATACTTCATTTCATCCTGTATATATTTCTCAGTTATGTTGCTTATTTAGACTATTCGATCACAAGTCAACTTTGCTCCTATATTTAAATTTCATGAAGTAAGAAACACTGCTGCAAGTTCACTGTGCTGTAACACTGCTGCTCCTCTGTAGCACTTCATGAACCCCACCTTACCCCAGCATCCACCTGTAGGCTCCGAGTCTGAGTCCCCCCCGGGGGAGTTTATTATCCTAACTCCCCAGTTGCTCAGTGTGCTGAGGTTGGTGTTTGCTTGCGGGGAATGACAAGCTCAGAGTCTGACACCGAATATCAACTCTGAACATACTCTGCTTTCACTTTAATAAATCTGGTCTACGAGAGTCGGTGGCTTGAAAAAAAGCCATGCATCTAGAAAAATGAATAAATATGACCTTTCTATACCCATTTAGCAGCTTTGAAGGACAGTCGCAATGACTGAAGCACCGACTGCTCAAAAACCTGATTCATGCCGTCGTTCTGGTGATAAGCTGGCAGGTGCTGAAATGCGCTTGCTCTTATGTGTTCACCGCAACTTATGGTATGAGTTGTAGTCTTATTCACTTTATTTCCCTTTTGAGAAACTGTCCTCTTGTACAATAATATTTGACCGTCACTTCTGTTTCGACACAGTCGTGGGGTCAAACGGACGTGCTGAGAATTGATTTTCATCACCACGAACACACTTGCTGTTGCTTTGGGAGGACGAAGAGCCTAAAATGATGACAAACAAATAGACAGTGTGGATACTTGGCTATTATGGGCACACATCCTCATTACCCCACCATAGCCTGCTCACTGAGCACATGTACGTACATGATTGGACTTGCCCTTCCATTTCACTTGCCACGCTGCAAATCGCTGCCACGTTGGCGGGTTCACTTCATTTGGGCACGGCATGCTATTAAGGGGTTATTTGTATAATTTACCACTTCTAATTCCAAGGCTCAGCCATATTGGCAGGAACATTCAAGACTAAATTGAGTGTGAAGATTGAGAGGAATTAATGTCTGCTGGACTGTGAGCTGAATGCGCGCCTTCAGCGGGCCCTCGGCCACCACAAGGACAAGAGTCTGAGCAGGATTTGTACGTTAAAGGTTGACTTAGCAAAGTCAATAATTGAGCTACTCTGTGGGACTTTGTCCGCCCCAAAGCAATCAGCCATTCTTTTTTTGTCGGATGAGACGAGAGAGGCGAGCAATCTAATAGGACTATAAGGCTTGTAAAGTTGAACAAAAACAAAAAGTGAAAAGGAATTTCTTTTTAAAGGATACACAGGTTTTACCAATGTTTCAGACTTGCTAAAGAACAGAGCTTTGAAGTGAGATGTAACTGGTTGATGCAATCTTTTTGTCTGCTCCCCCATCAAAGAGTCCTATGTGATGCTGTTTTTTTTTTTTTTTTACTAATGCTTTTTAAATATCAGAAATGTAAAATGTCTTCCTGACAATAAAATGTGGAAATCTGGCTTCTGCTTGAACAGGCAGAACAAACAACATCTGTCCGTATTTCCAGTAAAAGATGATATTAAATATTTGTTTTGTAACACTTTCTTAGTAAATGTTAAAATAAAGTCCAGAGCTGTGCATCACTGAACCAGATTAGTGAATTCATAAACGAGCAATCCACACTGGGAGTGTTTTTGACGTGTTTTTGATTTGTCACGTGTCCGTCTCACTGAACACATCTGCTTCCATTTCAAAAACAAGGTTTCCTGCAGCATTTTATAGTACAAATACTCCACCGCTCCTGAAAAATTCATGAAATATATTTAGCTTCAAGGAAAACAGGCAGGGATGCTAGTTCACACAGCAAAGGCCACGTATTTAAGGCATGAATGGCCTGTTTAGACCATCATCTAGCTACTAAATTGATCACGAGACAAGATGCGTCAGGAACTGTGTGATTCAGCCCCAGCAGGTGACATTGATCGAAAAAAAAGGGAAAACCTTCAGTTTTTTCGAGAGGGCAAAGTAAAGAGAAAAGGCTCAGTCAGTCGCTGTCAGGCAGAGTTGTGAGAGGAAAAAGTCGCGGCTGGTCAGACACCAGCCTGAAGATACTCCAATAAGAGTCTCCATTGAGCTTAAGCTACTTTAAGGTTATGTTGCACAGCTGGACTTGTATCATTGACTCTGTGTTGTTTGCATCAGTGACTGTGATCAGGCAGAGAGTTAATGTTATGGAGATTAACTTGCTGAAGGCTGCAATTCAAAACATCTCCCGCTGCTTGTATGATGTAAACTGTAACTACAGAACCAGTCAAAAGTTGGCACGCACCGTCTTTCCAATGGTTTTTCTTTATTTTCTGTCATAGATTAATACTGAAGATATCAAACCAAAAATGAAATAACACATGTAGGATTGTGTAGAAAGCAAAAAAGAATTAAAGAAACCAAAATATGTTTTAGATGTTTTAGTCTTCAAAACAGCCACTGTTTGCTTTGATGACGGCTCTGCACACTGTTGGCATCACCCTAACCAGCTTCACCTGGAATGGTTTTCAGTTCACAGGTGAGCCTCATCAGGAGTTAATTAGTGGAATTTCTCGCCTTCTTAATGTGTTTGAGAGCGTCAGTTGTGTGGAGCAGAGGTGGTGTTTGTGTACAGTTAACAGCCCTATTTAACCACACTGCAGTGATCCATATTATGGCATGAACTGCAGAAGAGAAATGACAGTCCGTCATTACTTTAAGACATAAAGGTCAATCAGTCTGGAACATTTCAAGAACTTTGAATGCATCTTTAAGTGAAACCATCAAACATGAAGATGAAACTGGCTCTCATCAGGACCGCCCCAGGTGAAGATGACCAGCAGTTCCCTCTGCTGCAGAGGATAAGTTCATTACAGCTACCAGCCTCAGCCAAGCCATCTGCTTTGTGCTTCGTATGACCATCATTTGTTTTTCACCAGGACAATGACCCAAAACACCTCCAGGCTGTCTGAGGGATGTTTGACCAAGGAGGAGAGCGATGGAGTGCTGAATCAGTTGACCTGGTTTCCACTACCACCCCACGTAAACCCAGATGAGACAGTTTGGGAAGAGTTGGGCTGCAGAGTGAAGGCGAGGCAGCCAAAACTCCTTCCAGACTGTTGGAAAAGCATTCCAGGTGACGACCTCATGAAGCTGAGGGAGAGACTGCCAACAGTGTGCAAAGCTGACAAATCAAAAGGTGTCTGCTGTTAAGAATGTAAAACATAAAACACATTTTGCTTTGTTTACACATTACACATAATTCCATGTGTTATTTCATAGTTTTGACATCTTCAGCGTTAATCCATAATATAGAAAATAACAAAAAATAAAGGAAAATCATTGAATAAGAAGGTTATACAGTGGCTGTCCAAACGTTTGACAGCCACTGTATATCTCTAATGATGGCATGAGAGTTTCAATATGAGCTTTCCAGTCTCACCGTGAGCACATGGAGCAACGTTGAGCACATCATCAAGGTAACGTATGATGCTGTTAGCCTGCTTCAGGTTACACTGAAATGATCCAGGAAGCCTGCATTTCCACCAAAAATGTCAGCACCATTCGCAGAGGATTATCTTATTGATATCGCCTTTACTACAACATCTTAGTCTTGAAACATCAGTCAAATGGTATAAAAACTGTACAGCTCGCCAGTGTTGATTTTACAGGAAATGAGAAGAAGTGCAGCAGCGTTTAGAGAGCCGAAGAGTCACTTTGCCTTCTTAAATGATAAATTTCTTACTTCAGAGAGATAATATATCTTTATAGTGTTTCCAGACTGTTTTAAGCATTTTAGCCATAAAAGAGATCTTAAAGCAGATAGCAGGTAACTTGCATCAGTTACTCTAGTTACCGATAATGAATGAAAGTGACTGGTGCATACTGAGTGTGCTGACGCTCATTCATCGGGTTCCCAAGAGAAACTGAAGCAATAGATTGCAAATGTTCCCATTACCTGAGCACAGAGCCAACTTTGTAAATAGAAATTCTTTAAAGCTTCAAAGTGATGACACAGTGCTTTATCAATAAAATACCACGGCCAATGTGCCTTAATGACAGAGCAGTGATAAGACTATTTACTTATGCATTCGCACTATCTGCAGCTGACCTCGAGTAATCCTTGTTTGCCTTCACATAAACAGTATTACTTGTCGCCGTCCTTGGACTTATTGTATGTATTTGTTTCCATACTGTGTTTGCCTTTGGTGAACAGCATATATATTCATGGTTCTTTTCCCATTTTAGTCTTCATAAGATGTTGAAATTGTGGGCTGCTTTTGGTTATTAACCTTGTTGTAGTCTATTGTTTTACTTCCCACTGGTGGCTTCCTGACTTTATTCTATTATCCACACCCATTCACTCTATTTTGCAGCTTTAACAACCTTAGTTCCCCTCAGAGATAAGTTCAATTTTAACTAAATGCCATGCAGGTTGAAAATTGAGCTTTAAAAGACAGAAATCTCAGCTTCTAGCAAAGTACCCAATGAGTCATTGTTGCTGATCATGCCTGTCATACCCTCCCAGATAAATTATGGTCATTATGTACTGTGCGACAGTCAAAATCTTGATTATTACAATTTTGCAGTTTGAATTCTGCCTGTATTTTACCATGTGTGTCCCTGCATCTGGGTCCGTTTCAGCTCACGTTTGGTGAAATCTGATGTTTAAAGACTCTTTAGTCCCATAAGTTTGGATGCTCCCCTTCGAAGTGTTTTAGTTTGATATGTACGTCATCAAAGTAGCTTTTTGTGCAAATCAAAATGCCGTTGCAACAAAATGCAATCCCATTCTGGCGGAGACGTTTGTGCTCAGTGACTCTAAAAGGATTGTTGTTGTGAGCACCAGCACCTGATTGGGGCAGCCAAGGAAAAGTGGTCTCAGTTCGTTGGCCGGACAAATGATAATTCACAAAGTGCCCTTTCATTTAAACATTTGGATTGGGACACTCGGGACCCGTCTCTGCTCTGTTTGACCTGCAAACAGAATGAGAAAATACATCATTGCAAAACAACCCGTTTGAGGATTTTCTGACCCTAAAGCCACATGCACAACTTCATGCAAAGTCAGTTGATTGCTAATGATTCCCAAAATGACATTTGACGATTAAAGAGTACCAGCTACAGGCGTACTGGACCTTCATCATACTGGATTTTGGTGTACTGGGCTCCATCTGCAAGTGTTAAAGGTTGTGATCTAGCCAAAACTACTTGGTTAGGTTTAGGAAAAGATCACAGGTTAAAATGAATATCATGAACATCAGTCTCATGGGCAGAAGTCCTGTGTTTGTTTGATCCATCCATCGACCCCACCTCCATGCTGACTTCTTTTGCTCTTTATACTGCGTCACCTGACTTCCTCCTTGCCTCCTGTCATAATTACTACGGCAACTAGAGGATGCAGCCTAACAGTAAAGTGATATACAAGTCATACAACCTGCTTACACAGACGACCTATACGGGCGTTTATCTACATCATTTATCATCTAAAATTCCTTTTTTTTCAACCCACTCTCTTAAATATGTATCATTATCGGTGAGATTTCGGCTCATGATCATCATATAAACTATTTGATTAAATAATGAGAGCTGCGATGAATGTCAGGTAAAGGCAGGGTATCCAGATACAGTGAGCTTTTCTTTTTGTTCCTACAGTTGAATGTTTGAGCTTCACTGTGCAGAGTTTGAAATGTGAAAGCTGTTTTCACATCCATCTGCTGAAAGTGGACATTTTCTCTGTGCTCTCTGCAAATCCAATTTTAAAAAGGCGGGACGACGAGCGTGATTAGTGACATTACAGACGGTCTGGAAGCTGTAATGATTTAATGTAAAGGAGTTTAGCAGGATAATAGAACTTTCTTTGTGGAAAAAAAAAAAAAACAGATGTGCATTATTAGTCAAAGCACAGCGCTTTATCTACATCTTAAAACACGCCTGGAGAGGATCTTAAACGTTGTTTTGGGGAATCCATCCAGCTCCATCAAGCAAAGCACTCCACTACAACAGCGTCAACAAAAAAGTGTGAATGTTCTCGCCAAAATAGCGGAACAAGTCACACGTGGGGTGAGAGGTTGTGAGACGCTGCTAACGCTGTAGTGCTATTTCTGCCTTTGTTTTTGACAGCGCAGACTCATGAAGGTTCTTGGCAGGTAAACATATATACAACAAATGCTGCTGTTTTTCTTGCGAGGACACTCTTCTTTAAGGTTATTCATACACAAAAAAGGAGAGAAACATGTGCATTATGCAGCAATTGGATATACATTACTACAAAACCCCCCTCTCCATGATTGTGGAGATTACATAAAGATATGCTGCATTGTAGATGTCTGTCCACCTGCCAAACTGATATGAATCACAATGTGCCCAAGCTCCACATTTGGCAAGAAAGTGCACCGCAGCTTTTGTTATTTCCTCCTCCTAACAAAGATAAATCACATAATTTGAATCTATCTCTATGTTGGAAGAGCAAATAAATGGTGACAGTCAGATAAGGAGTTTCTTGAGCAGTATAGGTGCTCACATTTAAGCTCCGAGCAATTTCTCAAGACTTCGGCTATACCGTCCTCCTTAGGGTAAAGCTATTTAGCATTTTTTGTTTTTTTTTTAGTAGCCACGTTTTCCGTCATGTTTTCTGTCATGTCATCTTGTTTTCTCAAGTTTTTTTTAGAACACATTCCCTGTGGGGCAATTAGATTTTTATTTTTATTCCAACTACTTTAGCAACTTTGTTTGAAATATGTGTATAAAGAGCGATCTGAAACCTGAGCTGCTATTTTTATTGGCTGCGTGATTACATAACGTTTTTAAATGGTGTGTGTGTGTGTGTGTGTGTGTGTGTGTGTGTGTGTGTGTGTGTGTGTGTGTGTGTGCTTCAGCATCGTCTTACACATTTTGCTGTCAGTCATCAGAGCGCTTTATACATCATGTGACAGCGTGAATTGTCTTGCCTTCATATAAAACCCACTTTTTACCCTACAGCTCTTTGTATCAACATGACAGCAGTGTATTCATCGGAGATCGTGCGTTTCTGTAGAATTCGCTTTCAAAGAGATTAGAATAATACCTACAAAGAACATCTATCGATAGTGTGATTGTACATGTGTTGTAAACAAACTGTAATGCCATTCAAATGGCGCTCTCCCCGTTCTGCCAGGTTTGTCTCTGAAGAGGGAACAGTTGTGATGACGGACAAAAGCCGCTGCTTTGTTTTAGCCTTTTTGCTCGTTCTCTCTTCCTCTGTCTGCCTTTTCTGACAAATAACCCTTTCTACAGTTTCCACATTTCATCTGGGAAACTGAAATGTGACCATTTAGCCCCCCTGAAATCAACACAGTGCATGGTCTTTTGTGTCTTATCAGCACAGATGTATAGGCATTCTCTCCCCTCCCTGCTCGCATGTGCCTCCCTGTGATTATCAAAGCAAAGGTTGAGTGAATTGAGATTTTGAAATGGGCTTTTGGCATGATTGCGTTTCTAGAATGTCTGGGAATGCTCGAAGAGCAGAGACAACAAGCGCATTCATCTACATGTTAATCAAATGGCCGCATGCGCCGAAATTTCCAGCCTGTCGGGGGGAAGGTAAGCGTTCAGTCGCCTCACCCCGCAGGCCTGACTGGAGACTAAAAACCTGTGCTTTTAAATCACTGTCCTCAAACACAAAGAGCCCTCCCACTTATGATCTGACTTTCTTTTTGCTTTAGGGAATTTATTCCATTCAGAGATGGCATGAGACATGGTTTATTTAATAAAGTGGACTTTTGTATTAGATTAGATGACCAATTTGAATGATGCCGCACTGGCACAGTCATAGCTGTGTCGTTTAGCATGAATTACAATGCATGAGATGTTGACAAAAGCCATTTTGCAAGGTCACTTGTCATAAGAGATTTAAAGGAAAACTCAAAGTGATTGATTGATCTCCCAGAGAAGGTAGAGAGAGTAAGAGAGGCACGCATTGCTCTCTGCTGTGAAAGTAACTGTCAAAACATGCAGAACTGAAATGATTAGTTCATGAATTATTAGTTATTTGTCAATTGGAAGAACGGGAATTATCAGCTACTCTCCTGATTAATCATTTAAGTCATTTTCCAATCAAAAATGCAAAACAGCATGTTTTTCTAGCCTCTCAGTTGTAACAATTTGCTGCTTTTCAGTCTGTTAAGTGATGAGAAAATGAACAGAATTGGGTTTTGGACTGTTGGTTTTTTCACAGCTGTTGACTGATTTGACTTTGATTTTTCCAAAATTTGTATAAAACCACTTGAAATCAATAAAATAATCATAAGATTAATTAAAATAGTCATTGCCCTATGACCTTTTACAGCCCTATAAACATGCAGCGTGGAAACAAATCAAAGACATCAACTGATTAATTGATCAACAAAACATTATTCATCAAAATATTCTGTATTCTATTAATGATTTTGGACCAAGATATCAAGAAGATATGCCAGACATAAACTTTTTCAGCTTCAGAGTTAAAAAAAGGATTTTTTCTCTAATTCATATGATTTTAGTTGATGGACAGAAAACTGATCAGCAGCTGTCTTGATTATTGATAACTTGATTAATAAAGTGCAGTAACTCTGAGCATGAATCCGGCTTCTCAAATGTGAGAATTTGATGTTTTTCTGATGTTTTTCTGTCAGATGAACAAACCCTTGGTCACCTTGGGCTCTGAGAAGTTTTTTATCAATTAATTGAGAAAATAATCAGCAGATTGATCATGAAAATTATTGCCACTTGCAGCTCTATATACATGACTTGCATGCTTTCCAAACTCTTCCATAAAGGCCTGTGTGGCTGCAGGTTTCTGTTCCGACCAAGCAGGAGCACACCAGACGCGACTCATTCAATCTCAGTCTTAAAACAGTTGATAAATCGAATCAGGTGTGCTCTTGATTGGCTGGGACAAAAACCTGCAGCCATATGGCCTTTTATGAAATAGCCTGGACACGGCTGAGTTAAAGTAAATTCCTTGTATACACTGGAAAAGAGCAGCAGTGTAGTCTTTCTTACTGTAGCAGGGTGAATTGAAAGAAAGGAGAACGAATGAATTCTGGCAAGGTAATTTGTGTGATGCGGTCCGTCTGCGAGGGGGTAGGGGGGGACATGTATTCAGGCTCAAGCCAGTAAATTAAGCTGATTCTACTTACTCTTGGTTCTTCCAACACCCGGCTTACTCCTCTTTTTCACAAGAACAAAGTCTAGTTTGTCCCTGGCACTTGTCTCGCTCGCCTCTCATCCATTTTAGGAAGGCATTGGCGCTATTCATCAAGGGCACGGTCAGTGTTCATCAGAAGACCGATTATTCCTCCATTCTCTCATTGCTGTCCTTCTCATTTGATTTCCATCAGTGGGGTCTTGTTCTCTAGCTCTCTCCGTCCCCCCTTAATTAGCCTCCAAGCAGACACAAAGAGGAAGTTGTGATAATGAAGCAAGGAGAGGAGAGATTCTAATTTGGAGTACAGCTAACCCTTCAGAGACACACTATTTCATTCCTAATTCATCCTCCCAAGGCCACACTGAGAGTTGCACTTTAAACATCTTCAAAATATAAAGATTTAAATAGTCAGTATGCAGCCATAAAAGACCACATTTATGTAAGTTATTAAAAATTTCTGTAAGCTCTTCATATACAGCACATTTTTATAGTATGTATGCTCCTGTAGAAACAATTAGCTGATTAATCAATCCGAAATCTAATCAAGAACAGCTTTGACAAGCGAAAAACAGTTTTGTTAACAGATAAAAAACAAAATGGACCAGTGTATTAATTACCATTTTAATTCAAACTCTTGGGTGTACCTGCTAAATCGCACAGCTAATGATTAGTAAAAGAGGATCTGCCACTGCCCAAAATATCTCTTCTTCTGATTGAGCCACTTGACCTGTTGCACTGCCGTTAACAAGCAGCATCTTGCATTCAATAATGTTCCGTCTCTGTCAGTAATATTGTCCGACGGCTCTTGGAGGAAACAGATTTATGGACTGAATTCATCTGCATTCCACTGAGAGAAAGGAGGCGCTGACAGGCGGCCAGAGTTTATAATGACAGTCGGATTTGCTGAGCAGAGTCCGTCTGTTGCGCTGCAGTGACACTGACATCATGTGTGAACGAGTTGCTTTTCCTTTAACCTTGCAATAGATGTAACCTGTACCCATTGTACCTTTATACAACAAACATGATGACAGCTGGAGGCTCAAAATGCTTAGAGGACATAAAAAAAAAAAAATTACACTGAGAGTAAAATATTTTGTTTTTTTGTTGAGTAAAACCAACAAAAATCAAATAACCGATTAAAGCTATATTATAAATAGTAAATAAAATAAAACTAAATCAAAATCAGGTGCCAAATTGTACAACACTGTTTGTTTTTGTCAATGTAAATGAACTACCGTCTACCTGTGGGCTCAGATTAATCAATAAATGGACAGAATACAGAATGGATTAATTGATAATGAAATAATTGTCAGCTGAAGCTCTAATGTTTGCACTCAATCATGACAGTCTTTATGTTCCATAGACTTCAGAGTTCAGAGTCTGCTGATTGCAAGGTCACACTGAACTCTACAAGCACTTGACAGAAAGAAAGTCTATAGTCCACGCACCCTCTGCAAGGCTTTTATCTCTATTCAAGAATATTCAATACTTCAGAATATATCTCTAATTTAGATTAATCCTTCTGCAAACACACTGCATAGATCAGCCAGTGCACTTGCATTCATTTAAAGCAGTGAATGGGTGATTGCAATCCCTGGGGGAGACAAACTGATAAGAGGATTGATTGACAGATCAGGGGGTCTTGCTACGGCATAATTTATCTCTGAATGGCTGCTACGGAGTTCACATTGAGGGGAGATAATGTCATTTTGCGCCTAATAAGCTAATGGATCCTAAATCCATTTTTTAGCGCGCATATGAGCTGAACACCATTACCCTAATGGTGATGCACAGACTAGGGATGGAGAGAATGGCAGTGAATGTTATTTGAGTTTAAATCCACTCGAACATGTGGAGGACAGATTATGACAGAGGACATGATGGGTACAGTGTTGCCTCCTTAGTTAAGTCTGGCCCTGCTATTCAGCATTTTCCTCACAGGGATTAGATTATATTTGGTGGAATTAAGGCACTGAAAAGTTGATTAGGGATAAAACGATGCATTATTTGCAGTTATTAACTATTATTTTGGTATTTCTAAATGCATTATGAAAAAACCTTTCAGCATCTTTTTGAACCACCCAACAACAGCTGGCACATGCTAAGACGTGAATTCACAAGGGACCTGTGGAGTCCCGTGTTAAAGCATACAGCCTGTCTGTGTTCGGGTTTATCCAGTGCGGGTAGATAGACATCGGGGGGTTTGATGTCCATATAAACAATACAGCATGTATGCACAAAAACAAGCTGACAGACAAGGATTTCTCTTTCTGTGGAAAACACTAGATTTTAAAAAATGTGGCGCAATTCCACAAACACTGACATTTGCAAATTAACATTATGGAAACATAAACAAATTTAACTCTCTATGAACTTCAGTCTTCTTCAGGGTGTCATAGTGAGAGTATGTTTGTCCAAGAAGCCATGTATGAAATGGTTGGTGTGAATTCTGGTGAGCTGTCTGTGAACAGAAGCCAGTTGGGTTTCACCTTGTTTTCTTGCAGTTAAATCCATCGGCAGGTCTGTCTTTCCTTCCCTCTGATGAACGCTGCTCAAGTCAAGTCAATTTTTCAGTACTGCAAATCACAGTTTGCCTCAAGGGGCCTTACAATCTGTACAGAACACGACGCTCTGTCCTTAGTAGGGCTGAATATTATGCAAAAAACAAACCAAATATAGATATATAGCAATTGTTTTTGTGATTCGAGTCACAATTTCTCATTTTTGCCTTTCATTTTCACATTAAAAAAGAAAATAATGCGATTTTTCTTGGGTCTGTAGCCAACAAGCATGTTCCCTTACTCTGGAGAATATGATTTGTAGGCCAGGACATCTCTGCAGCGCCACAGTGCTTCATTTATAAATGGTATGTTGTGACACGTTTTACTTTCGTTGAAAAACTGCAGCGCCTGTGAATTTGGATATGGCACTTGGCCATATTGCAATCTTGATAATATTTCGATTAACTGTTCAGCACTAGTCCATAAACTCTCATTTGGATAAGGAAAAACCCCCGAACTGGGAAACAAAATGGACGACACATCTGGTAGGCCACAGACATCAAAGCATCACGGTATTATTGATGATAATATACAGATATTTGTCGGCTGTGTGACCATTTGTCCCTGTTATCACCATCACTGCCATATTGCTTACAAATGTAACCATGCTTTTTAATTGTTTGGTTAGCCATAGTTCCATCACTGACTTACACTCACACACACAGTGTGCTGGGTTTAGCATTGTGTTTGGTTACAGCTAACATACCATCATTTCTGGTTAAAGCTTAGTTAAAGTTCAAAGTTTAATTATGGTTTATGAGTTTCTTTCTTTGTTACTTACCGCACCCACCATGTGTTCCAGCGACAAAAAGAGGACATGGCTGAACACTTCCTGTATTAATACACCTGGTGACATCATCAGCGATGTCACTAGGACCTACCAAGTGTTGGGGGGGACTAAATTAGGTAAAGTATTTAGCAGTTATTTATGTTGATTGTGATCTGTGTTGGCTGCAAGTGTATGGCGTATGGTAAACTTGTGAAGTGGTTCTGCTTGGAGGTCAGTGAGAATGAATAACTTTATCACTTCCCTGTTGTCAGCAGAGGCACTGCAGTCACCTCCATCGTGTATGGTACAGACCGCATTGGCTCCTGCTGATGGACGGGGATATTTAAGAGGTTGCTTTGATTGTCAGGGACACTGGATGTCAGGGTGTAGCTGGTTGCATGTTATGTTAATTTAAGTTAAGTTAATATGAGTTGAGTTATGTTCATCTTATGTCATGCGTTTCTTTTTGTTTTGTACATATTTTTAGTAATGTGTGCCTCATGGTGCCACTTTTCTTTCTGAATTTCTTCCTTCCTTTCCTTTGGGACACACCTCAAGAACTTGTACAGCAAATAGATGGCCCCAGAAGCCAAGACAAAGGAGCAAATTGGAGTCATTCAGACCACTGGGAAGCAGTTTGTCAAAGTCCTGAATCCTGAGCTTCACACCTGGATTTAAGAGCAGAACCCAAAGACCTCCAAAGATGCGGCAGAATTGGCTGAAGCTTTTCCTGCCTGCCTCAACAAAAGAGTTCCTCCCAGCCATAACCCGCCTCCCCACACCACTGGGTAAGCCTGTTTGTGGGAATGAATATAGAGCCAGGAACACCAGACAGTTTCTTTCCCACATCCCCTCCTAGCATGTCATTCATGTGGGCAGACATGTCATTTTAAAACAGAGTGTCCTCAGGTACATGTGATTAAAACTACATGCGTTTTGCTCAGTGAGCTAGACAGTGAAGAGTATGGATCCAGGAGGACGATGAGCCACATGGCCTCTCCATCATGACGTCCTGGCAAAAGGACAGGAGGGATGTGCATCATATAGTTCATAATAACACTGCCAGGATTTTCAGTATGATTTTTAAAAAACTGAGATAATGGCAGTAGTCCAACCTGTTGACTTAATGACAGCATGCTGTTAGGTACAGTGACAACAAGCATGGATACGGGCTCCACAGAAGTGCAAGAATACTGTTACAACAAAAGGGGGCAATAGAACAAACCTATTTAACAACCTGGAGCAGAAGCAACAGGTTGAGTATGAGGAGAGCTATTGAAGAGCTACTGAATGAATCTTTAAAAGCTGAAACGTTGGCAAGTTGGACTCCATATTTTGTCATATTGTCAAGAATAAAATGACAAAAGTGCCTTGAAATTTAATTTTATTTTAGGGCCGTATCACACACCCCTAGAGGACAGGCTACGCAAACAAAGAGGAAATCCTCTGCAATTACTGAAACTAAATATTTGTCAAAAGCAGGACGCTCCGGTGTCCTTCTACCCTCAGCAGTGGCACTGATACTCTGCTGGTGTGCAGGAATGTGTTGTCAGTCATGAACTTTCATATCGAAACATGTCTTGATTTCTTTTTTTTTTCATTTTTCAGCAAGTAATTTTATCCTGTGGATAATCTTTTGGATGATTACGATATCTTTGAAATAAATATATCAATATTGTGGCTGTCTAATTCGGTATGGGAGGATTAATATCCTCCCATACCGAATTAGTCCTATACTTTCTCATAAAAGTTGTCTTATATGTGTAAGATGGGGGGTTGTACCGCTGCGTGCAGCTTCGTTGTGAGGATGGAACTTTTGGGGTAATCAGCTCGAGCGAATACACAGTTGTGGCTCTTCCTGTCAGTCCTTCGTACTGCCTGAGCCTTCCGACACCTCACGCACTGATGTACCAAGAACCGCCTCCCACAGAGCAAATGTTTTGATGAAACGTCTTGTTTTGTCCTGGTCCTTTGATTGAACACCTCTGAGACTGCCGCATTCAAAAACCGAACAGCTCCAGTGTCTTGGCGTTGCTCACAGTCATTCCCCTGACGCCCACTATCATGATAATGTCTTTTGTAAAGTCCATTTACACTCATCTGCTGCTGTTTCATTCACCTGTTTTTGTAGTCACATTGATGCAAATACAAAGGAAGCGAGTTCTTCCGCAGTGGCAGGGTTACCACTGAGTGTTAAGTGTGAAGGGCTTATAAAAGCATATCATGTTGAAACAAATGAGACTTCCAGCTCAACACAAGATGGGCTGAATTTGAAGATTAAATTCTAATAAAGACACTCAGCCACTCGTACGTATTCTCGAACACACACTCACTATCACATCACTCTGTGATTTCATTTTCTGCATCAGGGCTTTTCAAATCCATTGAACCTCTCTCACATGCCATTTCATGCATTTTGTTGTTATTATGTTAAACTGTGCTGTATTTTTTCATTTTTATTCTGTTGTAGAATTTAACTTTGTTGGTTTCTTGTCTTAATTTCTTTTTAAATTTTGTGTTATTTCATGTCTTCAGTCGTGTCTACATGCATATGGATACTTTGGAAAACAGATTTTCCTCTATGTTTTGGCCTCTCGTCCACATGCAGAGTTTTAGGTCGCTAAAATGGAGGTTTTTGCTGATTGCGTAATGAGTGTGGCCTGAAACAACAATGGTGGACTCACATTTTGTTTTAATTTGATTAGCAAGGCTTAACTGAGGGTAAGAAATGTGTTAAATAAACGTGTTGTAAGTATAAATAGATATATGTTACTGACAGTAAGGTCACTACTCCTGCTCACAGTGACACATTGATGATGTAGAATGTATCGCCGCCTTCCTCCTTTAATGCATTCTCCTGTGTGTGGAAATTTTTTATAAATGAAGTTTGCATGGACAGATTTTTTTTAAACATGGGGGAAAATATCAGTTTCCATAATATCTGTACGTGTATAAACCAACAATGTGGTCGGTAAAACTTGGCCAATATAATTTTTTCAAGTTGAGAGACGCTCTCTTGCTTACGATATTAGAATTGGATTTGTTATGTAATCAGAGCAAGTGTTTTCTGTTTAATCTTTAACGAGTTTACCTCATACATTCTTCAAAAGTTTGCGAGGCACTTAGCTTTTAGCGCATTTTGTCATGTTTGCTTGAGATCTCTTTCCATTAACAGTGTAACTTCTATCAGAGAAGAAATATAATAAAAATACCAATTTATATTTGTGAGGGTAATATTTGAGCAGGAGCTAAATTGAGTTAGAGAAAGTATCCAGAAATTGACAATCACTACATTTATCTGTTTCATCTTGTCTTTTTTTTTTGTGCCATATGAAGCAACTAAGAAAGGGTTTAGAGTGGAAGAAAGCCAAAGAATGCATTTAGTCCTTGGTGTCTCTTGCCAGCTATTTAACATGCTGTTGGATATGTAATAGTTTTTATATAGGCAGTCATCTGGCTTGGATCATTATTTTGTATAATAATTTCTTTCTGTATGGGTGCAGAGAATATAAGGGCCTTTTAAAGGACCACAATAACACACTGATAAACACTGCAGGAGACACAAAGATGAATTCATAGCATATACATTCCCTTCCCTTCCCAACGCATCAGTTGACAATGAGACAATGTGAAAGCGTTTGCTCATATTGATGAACCTATACAGAGAATTATTACCTGAATTATTACCTGAATCTGCACCTCCCTCCAGCTTTATAGAGCAGCTTTAGAGCAACTTAAACTGTCCAGGGGGCCAGAGTCACTACTCCAAATGGCCGATAATGTTGGTCTGTTGCTGCTGGATGCATAATTAAGCAACTGTTTGCTAACAAGTAACCCATATCTATTTAAAAGGTGATGATACTGTATGTGTGCTCTGTTCACAACTTATTTCTGCTCCCAGCGTGTAGCCAAAAAAATCTGTTATTGCAGATTTGAATGTATTTGAATGTAGTCCTTTACTACTGGCAAACTGTCACTACCGAGCCCAGTCTGTTACTTATATTTACCTAAATGTTGATTAAATTCTTATTTGAAATATGGAAATGACAGCTGCAGCCTTCATTTTTCACAAACTTCTGACCCAAATACTGAAGGTCCTGACTCAAAACCATAAAGATGCTGAGTTTAAATTATTGATATGATGTGAAAGAAAAAGTTTAACTGGGAGAATGTGACATATGGACGTAACAGACAAGAAATGGACATAAAATGATTCGCTGGAGAGAAGAAGCATACCTCTGTTTAAGTTATTGGTACTACAAAAACACTCCACTCGAGGTTGTAAAGTGGTGTTAGAGAGTGATGCTTCTTTTGCCTCATAAACAATCTTTGGCAGTGTACAGTCAGCGGCTTGCAGAGAGCACACAAACCCACAACAGCCAAGTTTCTTTTTGGCTTGCCATCAACTTACTCATGGAATTAATATTAATTAGCGACAGCTGAGCTGCCAGCAACGTCATTAACCAGCAAAAGCAGCGGTCAGCGCTGGCTAAAAGTGAGAAACTGCAAGCTGAACGTTTTGTAATCTGTTCTTTGCTAATAAGAGGATTTGTTGAGTTAGCAAACTTGTGTATTTTTAATGGCATCGATCAGCAGTGCAACCAAACAATTTTCGATCCATGGGATCAGCTCAGGACATCCCTACTATTGATATTAGAGGGTGTTAAAAAAACCTTAATTACAGTTTACCTTCCCATATTCCTTTTTTAACATAAATGCATAACATAAAACTGACATTTTGATAAAGATCCCTTAAATTTGGTTATTAAAGAGCTCTGACTGCATGTCTGAGCCAAACATTTTACAGTTGAAATATAGATTTGTCAGTGCTCTTCGGGGGACTTTGGGGCTTGTGGACCCTGATGAAGACCACAGGCTGAAACACCTTGGTTTTTTAAAACACAGGTGTTCTTAGCCACAGTAAAAGCATTGCTAGAAGTCTCCACATTGAAATTCTACAATTGAGTATGCAGCAGATTTGTATTTCTCTTTTCACTAAAAGAAATTTTGGCTTTTTCGTTCCATTTCATTAGTGCTTTTGTAAGAAAAATATGAATTCCAGTGTGCAGAAAGAGCACCCGTAAACTGGCCGGCAAGGCAAATGTAATTAAATAGGTGAGTCTACAGCAGATAACTAATAAGTGACACTGAGAAAGAGCGGCTACTTGGTATTCAAAAAGAGTCTGAATCCTTATTTAATTGAACACGAGTTTAAATGTTTAAATGATATCAGCTGCTCTCAGCGGGAGAGGAACAGAGTATTGAAGGGGGTCCTGTAAGTTAAAGACTAATTTTCTTTACCTTACTTTTGTCAGGCATAAAGATCCTGGACTCCTCCATGCGTGAGCAGACCCACATCAGTACTGAATATGAATATGGAGCCTTTTGAAGCTTAATATTCTGACGGATGTGTTGGAGCACATGAAGCAGAGCCGGTGGGGAGGATCCAATCTTTCCAGCAAATGTTTGGCAGGACTTGGTGAGTTTCTACAAAGTCATCCGTCACTATGCATTGTGCTGCGCTTTAGAGAGATGGATGGGGAGCTGTACTGTCGCTGTCCTACAGGGACAGACTCTATAGGGTCGAGTTGGTTCATATTCATACAGCACATAGTGTACATGCAAATTTAGAACAGAGAAATGCAGAAATTAGTGGCTGGAGTCTTTTCAGAGAGAAATGCCATTGTGAAACAGAATATTTCAGAAGAAGTGTCATTCGCCAGTTTAAACATTTATCAAGAGTAACTTCTTTTCTTCTCCCCTTCTTGATATGAAGTGTTGAGTTATAAAGTTGGAGGAAAAGCTGCATTAGTTGTGTCAAAGGCCAGCGGTAACTATCATGTTAGTGGCTTTAAATTTAGCCGGAGGAGATGTAAGCTAGATGCTACCGTTGAGTTCTGTGGTCAAAAGGTGATGTGCACTCTCAAAGGAGATGTTGAGCTGTTTCGTGCAGAGAAAAGAAAAATAGACTTTGCAATGCAGACTGTGGTGTTTTATCTTCTTGACAGGGAAAAAGAAAATCGGTGGAACAGTCACTCTTCAATACTTACTTCATTCTTTCACTCCCTAACATTGCTTTGTAATGGATTCTCCACAGCTTTTAAGGTAAAACGTGCAACTTTGAAAAACGTGTATAGTTATCACAAAGTCATGGATCAAGGGAGGTTGCTATTTTGCAAGAAAGGCCGAACACTTGCCTTCTTCAAATAATCAGGAATGCCATCAGTGGAGAGGAATGCATTCACAATAGAGAGCAAGCAAGAGCCCACAGCCCCTATAACCTCTTTGAGGAATTTACTGTGAATAATATCTAAGGGAATTTGGGTGGTTTGGAAGATAACCACAAAGAGCGGGTTCAGCAGTGATAATTTTACGCATGAGCACCTTAAGGCCAGAACATTCACCAACAGAAATAGATTTACTGTGCTAAAAACACTCTCAGAGAAATCACTGTGGTCTAAGACTGCAAGACATAGAGGTGTAATTTCGAGTTGTACTTTGAGAATGAAAAATGGGAATAAACTTCGATCAAAAGTTCATGAATTGACCCCAACTTGAAAGTTTAGAGTACACCAGCCTAAATAAAATATCAATAACATTGCTTTAAGCTGTTAAATGCTCATTTCAATCAAGCTCTGTGTCATTCTCGCAGCTCCAGTGTCACTTTGAAGCAAATCCGTGATTAAACCATCAGAACACTTTCAGATTATTCCCCCAAATCTGAAGTTATATACACACAAACTTTAAGAACATAGCTGGATTTCAGCATGACCCATGTGTCCTGGAGATGCTTCAATCCCAAGCTTGATTGTGGTAACTGCTCATCCTTAAATAATCCCTGCGCCCTGTGTAAGTATAACAAGAAGAGTAGAAAATTGCAATAATACGATGATGTATCCTGCTGGCTTCTAAGGTGATTATTAGGTTGGTAGTTTGCTCCTTCAGCACAGCAGCAGAGGTGCTCAGCTTTAAATTATTTCATTAACAATGAAGGGCTGGGGGATTAATAGAGTTACAATATGATCATTTGGTTCACTGTTGTACAAATTATTTTTGTTTAGATTAATTGTTTTATGCAAATTTTAATTAAAAGCTAACCAAATTTGTTAAGAGTTTTTGTTTTACACTTTTTCTGATGTTGTGCGTATCGGCCGTACACAATTCGCTGCACCGAACGATACATCAACATTGTGTATAAAGGTTGTTTCTGTTGCGCCCAAGTGACCAGAAACCAGTGAATGTAGGTTTAAATATTGTATTAATTTCAGCCATATATCACCCAACTTTATCAGAGCATGAAAAAGATAATAGAAATTTGTTCTTCCATAGTTTCCCCAAAATATGCCCAAACACAAAGCGCCCACATGATTTCTAAGCATTGGAGTTCACTGGAGCCGCAATGAATTCACAGCTGCTGTGAGATACTGACTCACAAAGTGCTCTTATAGTATGATCATGAGAACATTTCGGGTGGAGCATCACTTTAACTCCGTAACTACAACTAGTTAAGATAGATGGTGACCTACAGTACCATTTGTGTAATTAGTGAAAAGTCATTTAGGCCATCGATGGTGAGCCCGAGAGCTGTTAAAACAAATCACTTGATGCCTCAAACACTAACAGGCTGACTCTCTCTGTCACACACACACACACACACACACACACACACACACACACACACATACAAACACAGACACAGACACACAAAGTTCCATTTTGTAGTTATTGCCCAAGTGGGAAAATAATGTTGGTAATTATCTCGTCTGTAATGCCAACGTGGTGTTCATAAATTGCTGTATTATAATTTGAAAACAGAAAAACAATTTCCTCATGCAGCCCTGGCCTCAAATTTCCTTATAGGCCTAACGATGATTCAGAATATGTTTGGCTCATGGAAATTGTTTTGCCAACGACTTGTTAATGCGGGAACATCGTGGTCTGAATGGAGTCATTTCATCTCTCCACTGGAATTTCTGTGATGGCCTTCACTGGATTTCAGGGGCATTTCTGCTTATTTTTAAAGGTGATAGCATTTTGCAGAAAATATTAAGAATGTGTGAAATAAACTTACCAGTAACCATTTTAAAGAAGAAAACGATGCCACTTATAGACCATTAATTTGCTGTGATTCATTCACTTGATGACTTTGAAGGCCTCTTGACTTTCAGTAAATGCATCGCAGGTGGCTGTTTTCTGAGTGCCAAAGATGCATATTTTGCTTTTGCAGATTTTAGCTGAGCTGAAACTCATTTTTATCACAGCTCTTAAGAAATGTTTACCCACTGCTAACAAACAGCCCTCTCCTGCCTCACACCCTGACATCATAGTGTGTTTGACACCGGTGTTTAAGTTATGCATGAACAACAATCAAAAGCACCAATAAACTTGAAGCCAACGCCTTAACAAACAGAAATATAGCAGAGTGATTGACAGCAGATGGAGTACTATGCTTAAGTTGTTATTTCAGTGCTCATAATATGACACATTGCTGCACATCAATGCTTCATGTACTTTATTACTCAGTTCCACTGACATGGCCACTGCGGTCAGAATGGCATCTTCTAATAATGACATTAACAAAAGGCCCATAATGTACTTTTCACATGGTTAGAAAGGCTTTACAGGGAATGAAACACACATTGCAAGTGAGAGACCACAAAGGCAAAGACAAACGATAAAATCTTAAAAGGCTGTGTTTCTGAGATTAATTATTTAGTGACTTTGGGTCAGGATCATTTGTTTTCTATGTGGAAGCGTTGAAGTGGCAGTAGTTTGCTAAGACAAATGAGCAGGCTGTAACATTTGGAAAAGCATTCCTACATAGAGATGCGCATTGGAAACAGTTAAAGTGGCATGTGCTGGTGCCATTGTATATTGATATTCATATAAAATCCAGTCCAGTTTTTGCTTGTTTTTTATGGCCTTGTCATAGTGCTGGCTGTGTGGCATTGTGGTGAGTTCAAGTCCAAGAGGAGAGAGTACTGACACCCAAGGCACCACGGTGCAGCCATCTGCATGTTAATGAAGTGAAACGTGGAAATACTTTCATCTAAGCCTTTAGCCACATTAAAGCTTTATTATACAGCATTTATACAAACATGTGTTGACGTTGAAATATTAGGTAATTAATGCATGTTATAGTTTTATTAATTACCTCATTAAGAATGCCTTTTGCTTAAAATATCATGGTAATTATGGTGGGAAGGGCTTTACAAAATAAATCACATTTATCAGATGAGAACAGACTGCTTGGTTTGAGTTTGTCTTTTGATGTTCATCAACTTTGAATGCACGGCAGCGCAAGACTACGTAACTTTGTAAAATAAAAGCTGAATTCATTAAAGAGGGGAGTCTTAAAGAGACAGGCAGTGTTTCAGACAGAGGGTGAGTAGAGGTGCTGCAGCACTGGACAGTATGAGCAATATATAATGTATTTTTTTTGAGTATTTAAGCATGTAAACATTTTCTAGTAGACACCCAAAATACAAGTATGAATCTGGAAATGAGCATAATGAGTCCTTTAAGGCAACACAGGGCTGCTGTTTTGGGGCGTGTTGCTTCAGGTGCTGTGGTGGGATATGACGTATGATCCAGGACGGCTTATCAGACAGTAAAACACTACACATTGGTTTATAATGCTCTTACACAGGCTTTTAACACTCTGCAAAGTTATCCCGACTGCAAGAGTTTTATCTTTTATGATAATTGTGATGTAGAAATCCAACTTTAACTTTAGAAAGTAATTTAACAGGAATGTGGTCTTGCATATATTTAATTGGCTACCACAACCCCATTTTCTTCAGTGGCCTTAACTGGTCTGATAAAATCAGCAAATGTCAGCTAACAGTAGTTAGCATTAACTTGATAGCTGCTGTTGTGTAAGAGAGATCTCTTCTTTTGCTGACTTTATGATTCTACTAGAACCACCGTTGCAGTGTTGTATTATATCAGTATTCTGATGGTAATTTAAGAAAACAGTAGCAGACATGTTTCCTCTCACTCTCATTCAGTTTGCGTAATCATGGTCCTTCAAAAATCAAGGAAAAGTCAACATGCTATTTGGAGCTACAAAAATGTGTCCATTAATCTATTGATCAATAGCCAGAAAATGAATCTAATTAATCCTATAATTCATTTTCACGCAAGAATTTGAAATGCTTCTTGAATGTCTGATTTTCTGCTTTTCTCTGTGTCATTTAAGTATAAAGAAATTATCTTTGGGTTTTAAACTATTGACCTTACAAAACAAAGCATCTGATGTTACCTATGACCAGTTGAAGGGCATTTTTCATTATTTTTTCACACGTCAAACTGATTTATCTTAATTATTATGATTATTATTTCTAATTTTATTTACCGTTTGCTCATCTGCA
The DNA here is from genome assembly GCA_037975065.1 of Chaetodon trifasciatus. Lineage (NCBI taxonomy): Eukaryota > Metazoa > Chordata > Actinopteri > Chaetodontiformes > Chaetodontidae > Chaetodon > Chaetodon trifasciatus. The sequence continues at coordinate 4,179,817 of JBBMOE010000001.1, read as the reverse complement.
TTACCTTTGGCACTTACACATTCGCTTTTGCACATTTGTACTATTATTATTATGGCTATGCTACCTTTATAGTAGTTTTTAACTTTGCAGTTTACCCCTATGTATTTTACCCCTCTTTCTAATTCAGGGTTGAGCAACTTGTACTGCAACAAAGTACTTTCTCTGCAGGGATCAATTAAGTTTTTTCTGAATCTTAATCTTAAAAACAAACAAAGATCAGCATTGTCTTGCTTTAAGTATTAATTTGCCAAAGAAGCCTATCCATTGCCAGGCGAGTCTAGGTCTCAGGAGTCCTCATGGGTAGTTCATGGTGTTCATGGATGTTTCAGAACTGTGTTCCAGTCCACAATGCACAAGCACGCCCAGAAAGATGGACTTAGTGGAATGGAACTCGGGTTGGCACCATGATTTAGATTTGACAGCTTGTTATTTTGTAAAGCACCACAAAACTTCCCATTTCTGCTGCTTTCCCACACTGCTAGTTAAAACTGTGAATGTTTGCTTTTTTATGGCCACAAATTTACCAATTACCAGTCGTGTCGTGTCGAGTGCAGTCCTAAAATACGCAGGTGACATTTTTGATATATTGCTAATTAATTAAGTAGAAAATGCGCAGTGCATGTGAAAGAAATGTCAGATGCACCTTCAAACTCCATCATTATGCTCATCCTCATTACACAGTACACAAATTTGTCTCATGAATAATAAAAGCTAAAAGTATATAAAGCCATCAAGAGTCTAATAGATCAGTGAGATTGATTCATAATAATGTTCAGTGGCCATGAAGCCTAAATCTCCAAATGTTCTGTGCCTATAGGTCATAACAAATTAGAGATGCTGTCATTCACACAGCAAACTTTATTTTCAGCTTTTCCCTCTGGAAAAATATCATGGTGTAATTAATTGTTCTCCCAAGCCAGTGCCCCTTGTCTTTACTAGACAGCACAATGGTAGAATAAGATAGATGCTCTGGATGGCAGACTCTCTTCAGTTGAGTAGATTCTTTATTAGATTCTATACTTTAATTTCCTCTGTTGAAGCAACAGCAAACAGCATCGGGAGTTTCGTGTCCACAAGAACACAATTGCATCTTATTTGTAAACATTAATACACAAACATTTGAATACCACAGATGATTAAATGCAGAACAGAAGTCGAGATACTTTAGAGACGAAGGATGTTTCATAAGCCAGAGCAGTGCGTCCCTCAATGCACTGATATCCACCGCAGCAATCTTGTGTGATTGCATGCTGCCACACTCTCTTTTTGTTATTCATGCATGGTCATCCAGGTTTTGCAAGAATGTTCACTAGGCAAGGAGATATGAATAAATGTGACTTTCCATATTAATAAATGGAGTAAGAAACACAAATGTGGGCTTTCTGTCGGGTTTGTTATTTGAGTTTTATTTAAAAGTGGACATGATTAAAATGAAATTGTGGTCCAGTTTCTTAAATGTTGAAACAAAGATTTGAAAGAATAGGCTCTATTAAGCTCTGCACTGGCTTGGACTAATTACCCCGAGATTAATTGTGAACTTGTGAATTTTTCAGGTGAGGAGAATTAAACTCCCCAGTTGCTTCATTTACCAAATTGGAAAAAACAACAAACAAATAAAATACTAAATCTTAATTACTACCAAACATTACCTTGTTACATTCTCCTTTGGCAGACCTTGCAGCAGGCTTCTTGGAGCAAGCAAAAAAATCATTGCTGGATTTTTTTTTCCCCACTTCACTTTGCAGAACACAAGGTTATCCTGACACTCTGCATGTCTGACAGATTATTGATTAAGTTCTTTTTGTGGACTATGAGGGCCTCGTGTAAAACGTTGACCTGTTGTTTCTTTAAGAGTTCATTTTAAAGGTGTGCAATGCAGGAATTGTCAAGTATTTTTTGTAAACACAACATCCAAACTTGGCCGCTTGTCTCCGGCTGCTTGTACATACAGTGCAAACTACTGTTGTAGGAGTGTTACATTTGCTGTACTTAAACCGGAGAGCTAAACTAAGTAACCGCAATGAATTACCAAAAATGCGGCTAATTATGAACTACAATTGGGTGTTGATACCCGTGTACCCATGTGGTATCCTAAACGACCTGTTGTATGACACCACGACAAAAAGTCTAGCATGCTAGAAAGTCTTGTCTTGACATGCCAGTATGACATCCCGGTGATGCGTTCTGACCAATCAGGTGCTCCCTCCGTTTTCTTTTCTTTTTCTCTTCTTTTCTTTTGCTGCACAAGACCATCAGCATCACACACTACCCTTCTGTTGCCATGATTGACCGTTGCTTCACCCTCCTCCCTGATGGCCTCTGAACTCCTGTGTGATCATGAAATAAGATGTGCCATGAATGGTCAGGGTCATTAGGCAGTCACCCAACCAAGACACGGCAAGAGTTAATTGCTGTGATCGGTTGATCTGACACAGTGACCGTCATCAAAGACAAAAAAATCGTGTAGCCTGATCCTGGCGTTAGGGTCTGGCGCCTGGTTGTTACCTTTTCAGAAAGTCACGACCTCGCCTTCGTGCTGTTATTGTGCGGGGGCTATGGACCCACTGCCCAAAGGTTGCAGCCCAGAAACATTATAAACACAGCAGAATACGAAGAAACTAAGAAAATACAGGTGGTGGACAGGATCTCTACAGATAAACTCCCTCCGCTCACTTCTACAGGGTCGTGATGATTGAGAGGGTGTATACATTGTTTTTTTAAGAGAAATGAAGCATAATATACCTTTTAAGGTACGTAAAGGATCATTTTGTGCTCTATCCATTCTCCTTTCAGCTTTTTCTCTGCAATTTGCCGTTCTAGTCTTTAACAATACTTCCCGTGCTTGTACTCTGTCACTCAGACAGATTTCCATGGTTAGCAGTTGGCAAGGTGTTCTTTACGTGAATGTCCACCCACTTATAAGAATTACAGAAGTATTTAGTCAGAGACTGAAAATGTTCTTTTGAGATGTCATCACATGTAATATTCCCCCCTTTAACTTGTAATAATGTTTTTATATATGTTCCTTGAAACTCTTCTACGCCTTCATTATTTGAAGAGGAAGCTTTTTTTCCCTACTTTGTACTCCCGCTCCTTACATTTTCAATGTTCTGTAGCTTTGTGAGGGTTTTACACTTGGAGATGAAATTTGGTGTTCACTGTGTTATTTCACACCACTGCCATCACATCTCTCACAATAATGCCTCCCAAAAGGGGTGTTGATTAATCCATTAGCAAAGCTGCAATTACTATTGCCCCTGCAGTTACTTGCCCTTAAAAGGAGAAATCAGCCCTCATAGACTCTGACAGATATCATCACTTTGAGATATTCAGTGTCATTCAGGAGTTATTTTGTGATGAAGTGTTTGATTTAAATTTGTGATTTAATTCTGTGGTACACCCACTTCCTCTGGATCGGGCTGATATATTTCTACTTCAGTTGGTGATTCCCTTTATCACCCAAAATGACTGAAGAACCTGGAGAGAAGGGGGCATGAACTTATTACTTTGATTCAAAGGTGGGCGTATTGGAAGATGAATGTCTCCATGAGAGTTCTTGGAGCAAGTCTGCAATTGCAGACGGGCCCTATCCTAAAATGTGTAGTGGCTGCATTGCATCATGGTCTATTGAAGCGACTGTCAGTGCAGAAATGGGCCTCTCTAGATCTTCTATTAAGAATCTTCTACTTGTATTTTAATTAAGTGTTGTACATAATGGCAACGGTATAAAGAAGACCTCATTCTGAGTAACCCCTGTTGTGGAAACTTAAATAAGTTTGCCTAGGATTGATGAGAAAGGGTTTCCAAACACTAGTCAGCACAATGTTTCATTGTTTTATTGCTTGCAAGCAAGAGCCATCATCAGCATTCGACCAACTTGACTGACGAGGCTCAGCTTTTGGACAACCCCGATTCCAAAAAAAAGGTGGGGCGCTGTATAAAATGTTGAAAACTGCACAAAGACAGTATCCTGGAAAGGCTCAGTCGCTCACAAGCGAGGTTCACCACTTTGTGAACACATGATTGTAAGGAGGATGTTAGCACATGGGCTCAGGAACACTTTGTATAATGACTGCATTGCGTTTTACACAGTGTTCCAGCTTTTTTGAATTGGGGATGTACACTTTAGGTTACATCTTACATCAGCAACTCTCTATAGAAAAACCAGATGGACGACTTTTGGCAGGATGGACAGACTTCTTAACATTGCATTCGTCCCTCTGCTTTCCAAAATGTCAATGGGTTTGTGCAAGTTTCTGTCTCTCCTCATCAATAACAGCCATGCAGAGTCCTGTATTAATAGAGTTCCTGTTTCACACTAACACAACACAAACACAAACACAGGAGAAGTCAAACAATTTCAAAAGAAAACTATAACTATTTTTCGTGTAGTTTTAGCCAATGAAGACTGTTTGTCTTTTTTTAGTCATCAGATCATATTGAACTTATTTCGCAGAATATTTTGATTGATTGATTATTTGATTAATAATCCCCAAGGGGGAAATTCATTTGCCACCAAGCCACATCACACAACAACATACAATCAACAGGACAATAGATACATCGAGACAGGGCACTTAACCAATAACCAATAATTTTATCTTATCTGATGAAAAACACAGGTTGAATGATGAACAATGAAGCTTCGCAGAAAGTGTGTGGTCGAGTGGTTTGATGGTAACCATCTAATTAAGATGTAGTATCCAGATTCATTTTGATGCCAGAACAAATCAAATTCATTTACATCACATATACATCAGAGAGTAAGTTAGCTGCTCAGCTGTTACATCCTAGGCTGGGGTTTATGATTGTCTTGGCTTTTAGCTAGTTAGCTTGCCGGTTTATATTTTGTGTCCTCTTAAAGATAAAGAGATATTTTGGTCAAGTTTTTATTTTTCAAACTGCATTTTAGTCTCCGTCTCATCGTGGTCTCGTCTCAGTCACGGAAAACAAGGTCCTTCACAAACATACTTCGTCATAGTTTTCGTTAACGTCATTAACACTAGCGCATGCTACAGAATTTTTTTCTCTTCCTTTGATAGAGTGAATAAGCAGGCTCCTGCCTCACTGCCATTTCACAAAAGCAATGTTTGGTGTTCATATTTTGTCTCCTCTCCACACACAGCTCAGTGAAAAGAGAAGTGACACCCGTGGGGTTGCTTATGGCTCATTTCTTGGTCTTGTCTCACATCCACCATGCACAATTCCATTAAACTGTGAGGTCTTTTTAGAAAGCGAGCATGCTCCCTCATGTGCAGCACAAACAAAATGCACCCTCAATGCACACACACACACACATTCATACACACACACACACCCCCTACAGGCTTCTTTTCCTGGCAAGGGAGCACTCACTTAGCGTAGCAGTAGAGTGCAACGATTGGTAACTCAGCAAGTGGTAGGACGCTCGTGGTATGGAACGAGAGGACGTTTGATGTTAACGGAAAACTCAGTCTGCGCTGTACAAACAATTTGTTTTTAAGACTGATTGGCACTCGAGAGATTGCAATCAATCACTTAAGCTTCAAGTGCTAGTCTTGGTTCTGCTGGCATATATGGACTGTTTGGGTGTTACATACATGTTTTCCAAGAAAACCTCTACTGTGCTGAACATGTGGAAAAAAAACTGTAGTCACAGAAGAAGTATCAAAACCCCCAACTATCCGAACTCAATTATGTTCAGTGATGCTAATTAATTAAAAATACTTTCTATCTACAATATCTGCACTTGCAGACTAAGACATGGTTAAGGTCAGGGGAAGATTGTGGTTATGGACAATAGGCTAAAGCATGGTTAAGGTATGTTATGGTTGTGCAAAAACATGCAATAATTGATTCCTTTTTTTGGCGCTTGGGGGCAGCGGACACAAGTTGACACCTTTTTTTTTTTTTTTTTAAGCTGGTATGGCAAACTTGTTAGCAAACAGTTGCTCAGCTATCATTAATTATCATTCATGTGCCTGGTGAATGTAAGTCTGTGCAAGTCTCAGCTGACTCCTGAAATATGTGATTCTTTAGCTGCTTAATGTTCCTCAATGTCCACCAGCTAGCTGATAGTTATCTGCTGTTTGGTGCTGAGTAACATAGAGTAGCGTAAAGTGGGCTTTTAGAGCTCAGCATTGGATGAAAATCATGTGCCACAGATTATCACACCTTATTACCTTAACAAACGATGCATTTTGCTTCACATGCTTAACATGAAATACATGTGTGCTCAAGCTTACAGGCACATACAGTATTTCCCCTGCTCTGCCGAAACAAACTAATAGCTGCTGACTTCACATTGCTGCTTAAACACTCCACACTGATGAGCCACAGCAACCACAAAGGGTCAAAAGTCACAAATAGGTTTAAAAATACAGCCACCACTAGGTGGAGACATTGTGTGCCAGGAGAGGGCAGCACACAAAGTAAGTATACGTTTAATTTACCTCTTTTCTATGCAGTCAAGAGTTTTTAAAAGACAGTTTCAAGTTTAATTTCACATGTGAAGGATGGTAATTAAAATCTCTCATTTGTGCTGTGTGCAGTTTTCAAGGGGCTCTATTCATTCTGGCCTAACATCTTATTTTATTTATTTTCTTTAGCATGATGAGCAGGAACAGCTAAGCGTAACTGTAAATGTAACCGTAGTTGAGGATTGAAAGCTTAAATCTGTGATCATTCCTAATCTTTACTCATTATATACCTTTGATTAGATTGTTCATAATTATGCCCATTTTAATGTCATTTACTTGATTAATTTAAATAAAATCCAGACATTGTGTGGCTGAAATGAAAAACTTCTTTTGTTAAATTTAAAAAGGGTTTTGTGAGGGGAAAAATAAAAGAAGCAAGTACTGAAAAGAAGAATGGTTCAGGTACTGAAATGTCACTCTCTCAATGGTATCATGAAATCATTTTAAATGATACCCAGCCGTACTCATTATGATATTAAGTGTCATCTGTCAAGTACAAGCTGGCATTGTCATTCAGTCGGTCCTCATTGTTTTAGCTCCGCTGGCTCTGCAGCTATGAGTCAGCAGGCTCAAACGGGCTGCCACGCAGTCATACGGTGATGTGGTTTGCTAGTGCTCCTAATGCAGATTTAGGAGAGCAGCTGTGTGTTAGGCACTGCGGTCCACTCATTCTTTTCAGGGATGTAATTGGACATAGATGTTTAGCATTTTGGTTGGCTCCAAAAAATCAGACCCGAACTGAGGCAATTTGCCATTTGATTTGCTCTAAACACTTTTACCTCTGTATGTGAGTCACATCCTGATGTAGTCTTTTACATTTTGCTCTCATACCTCAGCAATAACGTGTGTCACCACTGTCAGTGTTTAACATAAGCAATCCATATCTTTTCACAGCAGAGAATAACATTATGTGTTATACCTCAGATCTTCTCATCTGCAAGGACAATCTAAATTCTGCTGTTGCTGATTTCATCTTCACTTTGTGTCTGTTTTGCAGTGTTGACATGCATAACCAAGTGGCTCAGAAGCACCTAAATGTCACAGGATGTGTTGGCAGGGCTGGAGGTAGGGCACAGATGTGCACATCATGTTGTTTCAAGAGAGAGAGAGAGAAAAAACAACAGTCAATATAAAATGTGCTTCTGAGAGAAGTCAGAGAGCCTGACCAGGAATGAACCTGCAGGGTCAGGTCTGGCTGCAATCAGGGTGAGAATCAAATGCTCTGTAAGGCTACAAAACAGGCTTGTGAAGGGTAAAGGCTGAAAAATCTTGGAAAAGTGAATCAATAAAAAACACCACAAAAGGCTTTGAGCACCACTGTTACAGTGAAGCAGCTCACTGGCTCGGAGGAGAAGGCTGTAGCAGTGCTGAGAAGCTGCCGGGTGAACATGCCTTCCTTGCATATTAAACGCTTCAAGTAAAGTTTCTCCACACACAGTGATTATGCATTCAGGTTTCAAGAGCAGAGAAACGAAAAGATTTTTTTAATTAAGGAATATGTCATTCCTTTTAAGAAAATAGTTCTGAATCTCTAAAAGGTATTTTAAGTATTAAACCTGTTGGTATTGATAACCACTACTTCATATTTACTTTTTGAAAATGTTCAAACCTTAAATTTGTGATTACAGCTCACCTTTCAGACTCTTTGATCTTCAGTGGGTGGCCACCACTTTGCTGTTTTCATCCACTTTATAAAAATACATAGACAGTTTTAAGCGGCATACTGGCAACCTATTTTCCCCCCAGATTTCTGTGTATTTATACCTCTTTTATGTAGTAAAATGTCTCATACTCATACAGTGAATGTATTTGTTAGGCTGTTGGTTTTCTTACCTCTGGGCTGTCCTTGACATCTTTCAAAAGGACATTATGTAAAACCCTACCAGCAGCCTGCACGCTGTGTGTGTTTTGGTAATTGCTCATTGCAAAGCTTTGGGTTTTAACATTATAACCAAGGAAATGTTGTGCATGGGAGACAGCCGAGGTTGCCAGCAGTTAAATCCTACTGTGTTAAGTCTTGCAGTTTGGCAGCTCCAGTGGTTGTGCCATGTAACTGTTCAGTAGTTTGTGCCTCCAATTTCTAGAAAATCCTCCCCTGTCACTCAAGTGACAATGGTGATCTTTTTATCTTACAGTATAATGCTACTGTGGCCACATGCAGCCTCTGCTAGGAGCCAAAATGCGCTCCATGTTGCATGTATCATCCTTATGTTGGCCTAATACATGTAATATTTCTAATGCATGAAACGCATGCCAAGAAAGTTTCCCTCATTGACTCTTGCCCACAGTTTTTTAGATTGATTTCTTTGAAAATATTACAAAATGGATATTTAAAGCTGCTATAATCAATATTTTTATATTAATATTTCAAATTGCTGTGCCTAATGTGAAGGGATTGCTCATCACGGCAAGCCCACAGATAATTATTCCCTGAGCTCTGAACCGTCTTCTGCTCACTTAAGATTTACAGAGCACAACTTTACTGTCTTAGTTCACTCTCACTGCTCTCATTGGTGTGTTCTCCAGGCAGCTGTTTCAGTGTAAAAACCTCTAACAAACTCGCTGCAGTTTACCTGCCTGGCACCTAACAGCAGGCAGACATTGCTAGCTACTAGCTGGTGAGCATTTGGCAGCTAAAGACCATTTCCCTCCTCCGGACATGGTGGAGAGCAAAACAGAGCCAAAAGGAGACTTGAAGTCATCCGATAGCCAGGAACATGGCTCTGAATGAATGAATGCTAATCATACTCTGTTTCCACTGGATATGTGAATAAATCCCTCTGTCTTAATAAGTTTGCCATAACAGCTTTATGAGGTGATACATAATATGTCAGCTTGTTTCCGCTGTCCTCAAGTTGCCAAAAAAAAAAAAGTTGCAGGTTGATGCAGGTTCAGAGAGAAATGACCTCACTTTGCAAACATTTTTGGACAAAATCTAGCTGCTGTGGGAATGATCAGAATGACGCCAAAAGCTATGAATCATACTCCTTCTGCCTCCTCCAAAAGTCAATTTAAGGCATCATTTTTTTTAAAAGGATAAAGTTGCTTGAATCTCCCAGGTTTTGCAAGAAGAGAGAACAATGTGCAATCACTGAAGAAAGAGTATCCAGAGAATAATCTAGAAGGAGGATGAAACCTCTGCACATGCAGTTAAATAGTCCTAAGGAGGTTAGAGAACTACTGAGGAAACAGAGGACAACCTATCTCTGAGATATGAAACATAAACCAATTAACAGCTGTGTCTCCAATTACCACAAAATCTCTAATACAATTAAGAATCAGCGATAACATTGCCAAAGGCAGTACTTCTGGCTATAACACATATTCACCAGAATCCTCCTCTAAAAGGTCGTTTGTGACTAAATAAAAATGAAAAATGAAGTCTCTAGAGTGTGTGGAAGTACAGTGTTTGGAAGAATTAGGAGCGATGAGGCAAGTCAAGTTGAATATTAAAGGTTTTCAAGTGTCATTTGTGATCAAGGACTAGTACCTGGCAGTGAATTAGACTACCTGTAGGAGTGTAGTGTACAGTAATTCATTCATATATCATATCATGCTTCTTCTTGCAATCTGAGCACTTAACTAGCAGGGGTTGTCTTGCTTTAGAAGAGACTCCATATTCATAAACGTGCACTTCTCTGTCCAAGAACAGAATAGCTTGTGAACTCTGCCTTTAAGTTGTTTTTCTCTTTGAAACAGCTGCTCTGCGGGAAATTTTGTTAAATACCAGTTTTATGAAAATAATTCGCCGTATTATGCAACAATATTATGTGTCTGACACTGAAATAACTGTTGTCCCTAAAGTTCAAGCCTGAAATTTGGTTAACTGCTGCACGCCCAGTAAAACAGAAACTGAAATGTCATGTTGCCATTTGCTAAATGTGTGTATGCAAATGATACTGCCAGTTTGAGTCAGCCGAAAATTGTGTACACTTTGCATAACTGGGTATCTGGCCCTTTCCGTTCCAGAGGAAACATTTGCGACTAAGAAAATAAACATGCTCGGGTAAAAAAATGTCTCCCTCTGGCTTCATGATGCCACACCTAGAGACTGTACAGTACATCATCTAATCATCCGCCCAAATGAAGCATCAGTATATATGCATACAGGCTTCATTTCGATTAGAGGCACATTAAGCTACACAAGCTCAAAGAGATGAAACCTGAACAGTGCATGACTGCATGAAAATGAATCATGATGACAGCAAATAAGTCAGCCTGAAATGACTAACAACACTGCAGACACATTCATCATGGCATGTCACGCTGTACATTATACTGCGTCTTTATTACTTCTTTCCTATTGAAATTCATATGTAAAGCGTGTGTGCATGTGCAATGAGTGCGGGAGAGAGAGAGAGCAGTGTACAGAAAATAGGGTATCCCCAGGGACAGTGCTTACTCCCGGAGGAGCGACCTGTCTTAAATAAATCATTCCATTTCCATGCCCAACTTCCCTATCTTCCTTTAATCCAGTGTGGGAGAGAGTGGAGAAAGATAGGGGAGTAAGCTGTTTGCCTTCCTCCTCTGCCTCTGTGTTGCTTTAAGCCTTTGGTAACTTGAGTTCCCAAACTTTTTTTTTTTTTTGTTGACCCACTTAAATGTAACTGTAAACCCACAAACTGGGTTGTACAGTAGAAGGGGAAAAAAAATTCAAATGAATCTTCTGTCAGTAAACAAGGTTGTTTTAACTGGCGCATGGCTGCAAGCTGGGCAGGTTGACCACGCACGCTTTAGAAATGAGATCTATTTTCTATGCACTGAATTTCCACCAAGGTCCATTTCATGAATTCTTAATGGCTAAGGTTAAAAAAAGGATCAAATGTCAGGTATTAAGATGGCAGTAAGCGTTACCCCGGAAATTTACTTGTCAGGAATCGCGGCTTGATTAAAGACTGTATTGTTATTTTTACTATTAATTCAAAAGCAGCTTGCTTGTTTTTGCTTACTTCAGGTAAACAGATATTAGAGTATATATGGAATTCTATAGGAACACCAAATGAGATTTGGAGGTCACTGGTAGTCCTGCGAACAGCCAGGCTGTTCGTAAGCTACTCTTGGCACATCCCATGGGTCTGCCAGAAAAGTGCACATACTGCATAACAGATCAGTTGACCCTGTCAGCTGTACCTCACAATGACTGACACTGCGCTCTTAGAAAGCTGCAGACTTTTACTAGTGCTGACAAGACAAGGTTCTCCCCTCACACGAGTCTCTCCACCTCACTGAGCCTGCAGACCCTTCAGTCTTTCATGTTGTGATCAAGTGCAGCAGATATTTGGGAACCCATGATGGATAAGCTCTTCATTCCTTGGTGAGCAATGGGCTGAAGCACTCGCCGCAAACAAAACAAACACGAGCCACGAAATAAACGACCATTTTGATTTGCAGATGATAGAAATTTGACTCACAGGAGAAAGAAAGACCACCCACATTAAAACAAAGCTGTGGCCTCGGAGCAGCCGCTCTGTAAAAGCTCAATTTGCAGCAAGCGCTGAAACAACAGATAACGTAAGGGTACTTTTTTAAAGTGCAGATGACAAACTGTCCAAAGCTCCCACTGCACAACAGAGACAGATAGAAGCACATGAAGCAACACAAGCTCAAGGAGATTAAATAGTCATGGTTCAGAGTAGGCCTGTGCCGATCTGTGATCAGGCTGACTATAGACCATTGAGGAGACAATTGCTTTTTTCCCATATTGAGGAACTGAATTGTTGCAGAAAAAATCTAAAATCTGCTCCCTGCTGTGCATTTGCAGATGCTTCTGGTGGAGTGGCACGTCTGCGCGTGGTGATGCTGATCGCTGTTAATCAGCACATGTGCCTCTGCTCCCTAATTTGACGCAAACCAGTTTGCGACCCCTTTTCCATCTGCCGTTCCTGACAAGTACGCAAGTGTGCATTCTGACAAAACTCTGCATCTCCGCTCCGCGCACCAGTGCTCGCAGCATCCGGCTGCATCACGCTCGGGCTCCGTTGCGGTGGCTGGAGACAATCCATTGCCATTCTAGCTGGTGTGTGTGTGTGTGTATGTGTGTGTGTGTGTGTCTCCACAGGGTCAGTGAGTCAAGCATGACCCTGGTTCTTTTCCCCGCTCCGCCATCTTTATGTGCCTGGTCTATTTTTACCGGAGCAGCAAGCGTGAAATTCTCATAAACACCTGAAATTATTCACAGTTTTAATGATGCATTTAATGTGTCGCTGACTTTGTCTTAACACATGTACAGAAAAACTAGTTCATGGTCAAGAGGTAGGAGGTTGGAAATTTAACCACGACTCATAAATAACACCTTCAGCAGCTGTCATATAACTACAGAGTTCTGCTGCAGATAAAGCCATTCTTTCATGATCACTGCGTTGAAATTGAAATTGAACCAATATACAAGTTAAATAGAAAATACAGAAAAGCTCCATCACATAAAGAGAACATCTTTGTTGTCTATCAGCGATCTCAGGTCGTGATACGCTGATTGCCCATCTCTAGTACAGACCCAGAAGGATGGGCTGATTTACTGTGTGTTGGGGGCTGCTTACCTACAAGTCTAGAGAAGAGTTTTCCTTCTGTGTCCCCTCCGGAGTCCTTTTTAATCTTTCTGCAACATGCCTTTGGGTCCCAACAGAAAAACGCTGCTCACGGGTAAACATCGAGTAAAGAAAACGTTGAAAAAGATTCTCATTAAAAGAGGTGAAATGGAACACGATACATTGAACAGCTTTGTACCACAACATGCATCAGCTTTGCCAAAATCAAACATTTTCCCCAAGACTTTTAATGCCATGCAAATTGTTAAAATGTGTCTGCACCCCATTGCATGACAAAAAGCATTATTTCCAGTTTCCCTTGCTGTCCTCTGAGTGCAACAGTATGAGGCAGCCCTGTGAGTGAGTGACTTCCCGAGTTTCACACTTACCCGTTAAATCACATCTTCTGGCTTTGAGCTTACTCCACTCATCTCTTGGAAGTCAGCCATTTTCAACATTATATCCTTATCTTAGTTAGTGGAGCCCACCAGGAAAAGCTCAGACTGGCTGTTTTAGGCCATGGAGACTTCTGCAGTCGGATGCGAACTCCTCATTCACTGTGCTAGAATGTCTTCTGTCTGCAAAAAGTTTGTTTTATTTTGTAATCTTATACAAAATACTTCTTTTTTTCCCCCCAGTGCGGGCCTCATGTCCCTTCAGTCTTTTGTTCCCTCTGCTCTTATAAGCACAGTAACACGCTCCAATATGGTGATAGTGTGTGTCCCTGTTGTTCATGAAAGGCACAAAAATACAGAATTTGACTGACAAAATGACTACAAGGAGAGAGCCTCAATGCAGTGAAGTTTCAGCCTTTATATCGTTTAGAAACGACAATGCCATAATTGATTTACTTTGATAGAGCAAAGCAAAAGGCAGCAGGCTTTACTTTATCCCTGAAGGAATGTCAAATGGAAGATTCTCCATGTTTTGTCATCCCAAATATTGAAATGATTATCCCGTAGCCATTGTGTCTGGTGTTGAAATCGCAGTGTGTTGATAGGACAGACAATAATATCTGAAAGACTTAACCAAGATTTGCAATTGCATCAAGCACTTGGGATTTTATGTACTTTCTAACTGAACCGTTGCCCCATCTGTGACCTCAGCAATCTGCGTCTTGATTCGATTATAATGCAAACCTAATGGGAAAAATCAAAATGCTGTATTTTTACCTGCTATCCAACAGTGGGCTGTATCTTCAGATGCATTTTTGTAAACTTCCAATAAGATCCTCGAGCAAAACCAACATTTAAATCCAATATTTCCACTGTACCATCCGCTGCTGTGAAGGAACTTTTACGTATGTAAGAGGTGCAGAGCGGAATACTGCAGTCTGTGGAAATGCTGGATTCAAACACTGGTTTCCCCTCATTCTTCAGATCATGGCAATACCCTTGAAGATGCAACCTGCAGCTGTGTGACCACATCATGGAGTGAAGTGCAGAGGTCGCGGTTTGGGCAAACTGAACCATAGGTTACTATTAACGAATGCAAAGCCGCACATAGAGGAACGTTTTATTTTGAAACGTTGGGTTTATTAAGTGGTCAATCATGCTGTAAATCCATTCTAAACAGATGTTTCTGTCAGATGACCTCTGGAAGCTTTTAATGGCCAAGCATTAAAAAAGGAACACAGGGAAATTGGCACTGAAATTACACAGTGTTTGCACTGACGATTCAGATGGCAGTAATGCCAGCATTACTGTAATTAGTCGGCGGCTCGCACAGCAGGTATGTCTACCTCTTAAAACCACAGCTGTCCCTTCCGCCTGCCTGTAAATGTGTCTTACATCACAGAGCTGCTGTGTCTCAGCAGTGCGGTGAAAATTGTTAAGAAGCATCTACTTGTGTGGCATTTGGAGTCTGTTAACATCAGAGAAATGTGCTGTTTCTTTCTAAACCTGCGAGGACGCTGAACCACACGCAGGTTTCATTGAAGAACAGATGGATGTTTCTACAGTGCATTTATAATCATGTATAACTTTGATTTAATCAGGTAATCTCATTGAGATCAAGGTGTCTTTTAAAAGCAAGGACACTAGAAGACACAAGTACAGAGAGAAAACAAGAACACAGGTACACCAAAGCACAGACAGAGCATCGGAAACAATGACACACATCTGTAAATAAGTCCAACGTTAAGTCCCAGTTCGATATTTACCCATGTTGTATTTAGGGTTAACCAGTCTTGACATGTACCCATACTGACAAATCAAAAAAAACAACCCGTGCCAGTAATGAAAAACAGGTTTTGCCTTGTAATCAAAGTCTGATATCACCTGTTTGTCTGGTCATATGCTGCCATTATCCGAAAACTACCAAATCACTTAAATGAGCCACACTGTTGCACTGGATGTCCTTTCTTCATAAGGATGAACATATGAGCCAATGTGCCATCCTATTGCGCTAAATACTCAGTAGTGCACCAAATGTGTGTTAAGCTGATGCTAAAAATAGTCCACAACAAACGCAGTATTTACTCCTATGAGTTCTATTTGCTAAAAGCTACGGGGCCCAACTGTTATTTACACCTTTTAGAGAGAATGGGCTTTGGTCTGTGCTCCACACAGAGTGCAGAGACGTCAGAGAGGATTAGAGACGCAGTACAGGCGTCTTAACTAGAGACCTTAATGAATAAAATGATGGTGTACAGCTCTGTTTGTTGCTTGTGAGGACCAGTCTGACTTTTCTTATAGCAAACATTGATGATTATATCCAGCAGCGGGCACAGCGGTCAGCTGTATGAAGTAGGATGAGCATTATGTAAGTACAGGACTACTCCATCGCCGAGCACAGATGTGGTGAACAACCTCATGCTAGTTTTCTTGACCTTGAAAGAAAAACATGCTTTATCACAACAGCAGAATCAAACATTTTGTATTTGGTGTGATGCCACATTTCATGCTACTCTGACATCACGACACCCAGATCAGATTTTCTTTTTATTTAGTGCTGCTCGTGCATAACTGTTTTGTAGCTACATCCAGGGAAAATGGCTGCCCTATACCCTATTTCCCCCCCCCCCCACACACTCTCTGTTCGTGCTCGACCTCGTGGGCCACATGAAAGCAGAGTTTGTTATTTTAAAAAAATCTTCAAAAGCCCTTTTGAGGCGTCTTCAAAGGCAGGTCACCCCGTTCAGGGCATGGTCGTCCACCCGACCTGCTTCACAATCGTTTCTTCTGCGATGCTGCATCACAGAAATAAATCATTGCAGATACTCCACTTCCATCTTTCGTAGAGATAACTCCTCTGCTGGCTTTACCTTGAAGATTTGAACATTAGTGTTTCAGTTTGGAGCAACATGTGTGTGATTCTGCTCACAGCAACAATTTAGTTTACCCTCAGTTTAGTTTTCACCTTCAGTCTGAGGCTGGCTGATCCAGGAGGACGCCATTTGCTTCTAATCACCAGTGTATTAGTTTTCATCCTCTCTTCAAGGTGGCCATTAAACATACAGGAGGCACGCTGCTCACTTGTGCATCTTTAATGAACAATCTGCTTGAAAATTCTCCCCATTTTTTTTTACTTTTTTATTTATTTTTTAACTTATCTTTGTGCAAACATGAAGTGTTTTTTCCAAGCAAACAGCTTGTTAATCGTTCCAACAAACTTTTCTCATACACACTCAGAGTTCTCCATCCTCCTACGTAAATGTCAGCATCCACAGCCTGCATCTCTGCTCAGGGAATGTGGAACAGAGCAAAGGTGCAAACTCAAAAAAAAAAAAAAAAATCTGTGCATAATTTTATAGATATTTTCATTTTCTTGTTTTCTTATTCTTTGTTATTGATTTATAGGCTGCAAGACATCAGATACATGAACTAGAATATAATCCAACTTTGATGGCATGTTCATTTTTGTGTTCTTGTTGGAAGTTTGCAGAAAAAGTAGGAGAGATCAGTGAAGATCTCCCCCTCATGCTCTGAAGTATTGTATATTTTCAGTCAGAGAGAAGTCACTCACACTATGATGCACTGCAGTTTGCTCTCAGACTTGGCAGAAGCATTGGGGGAACCAGGCAGTTATGAAGGAGGTGGTGATTGATTGCATTATATTGGCTGTGTAGAATTACACCACTATAATATCCCTGAAGAGGACGGACCTCAGCTCCTGTTGCAGGAACGTACAGTATCTCCACTGCAGGATCTCCCTGCTTATGGAGGATTGAAAGGCACTGCAGAGGTCTAGGTCTTTGTCACATGTTGAACCTCCTTGCTGAACTGACAGCTGTGATTACCAACCAGGAGAGAGGGTCACATTTTCAGAAAGTCTCTTGTGTTTCCTCTGTGACCTTTACTGCACCATCCTACTTACAGTGCAACGCCAGTGTGACAAAGCAAGCCAGGAAGGCACCTTTGTTTGTGCAGCACAGAGTAACTGAAAATGCTTTACATGAGACATGGAGACAACAAAAACAGAGAAAAATAGAATTGCATAATCTAAAAATAGACAGAGGTTAAAAAAAGAGGCTTTTTTTAAGATATTTTTTGCACCTTGATTATTGGACATTGAGGTGGCAGAACAAAAACAGAATGGAAATGAGAAGAGAGAAACTGAGCTGATGATGTTGTAGTTACACAGTATGTGTCTTGGCTGCCAGGGAAGCTCCAAACATGCTGATTTTAAAGTGATAAATACTAAAGCAGATCTGTTTATCCACATCTGTGCAGCTATCTGAAGGCAGCTACGCCCTGTTTTTGACATAATTCTGTGAGCAGTCAGCAGTGCGGCATCATGACGGCTTAAACTCAAGAACTCAGGACTTTCAGCTTTGACATTACCTCAGTGCATCAGGAGAGACGGGGTGCAGCAGGTAGACAGGCCCTTCCAGCTTTGCTACAGTACACAGTAAACAGCGGCAAGTGGTTATTGATGTTACATAAAAGGAGATAGAAACTTTGCACAATCATGTTTGACCTTTCTTAAATTCAAAGCTGCATTATCAGATGTCATTTTCCACAACATTTGGAACATTTGGAGAGAAGAAACTATTGTCTCTGTACTCTGAAAGTCTTTGTTGGGGACGCTTTTATCTTTTGTTATATTTGACATCTTAAAAGTCTGCATGACAGAATACTAACGACCAGCTCAAGCAGTGTCTGCACAAGTGATCTAAGTTGTTATGACTGACGCACACGAGAGGATTTTCAAATCTTAACTGATTTTAAAACAGAGACCACAGATTTAACGGCTTTTATATTTTGATGGCACGAACGCGCAAAACGAGACGATCCAGTCGAGACACAGGACCACATGGTTGGAGTTCATACTGAATGATTTCAGTGTGGTGATCTCACAAACTCACGTGACAGACAGACAAACAAACAAACAAACATGGAGGAGGACAGTCATCGTCAGCTGGTTGCACTTGTGTTTTCTATGTGTTGCATCTAAAAAAAGAATTAAACAAACACTCATGCTGTTGCCATCATTCCACAACTTGTCCTCTTTTTCTGCTGTCTGCTGGCTCAGGAGACAAAAAGTCCTATTTGTGTTGTTGGCACAAGTACGCAACATCTGATTGGTGACTCTGTCCAGTGAGCTTGCTCTTATTGGTTATTATTTAGTATTCAACCGCTGCTCCTTTCACACTGCGGGATTTCAAAATGCAGCTGGAGACCAACGTCAAATTGGGAACGCACCCCCCAAATGGTCCGGAGGTGCAACTCAGACCCAAAATCTGCCCAGTTATGCTCTCCCGTGGGGGCCAACATCTCATGCAGGTGTTGCCACTTGAGTCATCCAGCCTCTCTAAAACAGGAGTGTCCGTACTGAACACAGCAGCACCTTTTGCGCACTTAAATGTGCTAAATGTACTTAAATGTTCTCATCACTGAATTGCTGTTTTGTCAAAGTTTGCATGTGCTCTGCACAAAACGAAACTTGTTTTACATATTTACATAAATATTTTTTTAACACGCAAGCCATGTTGATCATTGTTGCGTTCCTCTTCAGGTGGTAATTATGTTTCTGCTTCAGGCATACATTGTTAGTTGTGGCACTTCTACTGAAAATGAAGGGATTTTTAGGCTGAGAGTCTGGAGGTGGTGAAGAGTGATGAAGACCTTTGTGGGCACTTGTGGCAGTGGCACAGGTGCTGCACCTGTTACAGTGCAGGCTGCATGTTCAGCAGCAAGTCAAGTGAAGTGAAGTGCTCGTTAACTGGTTCAAACTGGTTGCATTATTTGCATATGAGCGCTTTGGAAACTGCAACGTGACGTTTAATTAATCCTATGGAGAAATCTTTCATATCCTGCACTTCAAGCTGGTAACTTTCATGTGCCTGTGCTTGAGAGGGAAAAAGAGAAAATTCAGCTGTGTTGGCAAACTAATTGCTGGTCACATACAGTAAAAACACAAAACTGTAAGAATTGCCATGATTGAAAACATCATTACTTTTTGTCAGGTATAATTATACAGTGCTAAACAAACAGCATAAAATATGAAAGAAATACATGATTACCAGCCACTTAACCAGTCCTGCTGCCAACAACTGGAAATGTAAAATGAAAAACATAATAATTATTGTCTACAGTTTATCATCTAATTGCTGAGCACATCAGCAATAAAAGCAGCGTGTCAGGTTGTTTTAGTTACACTAACTGTGTGCCCCCTGATGTGTACACCATGCCACGTCAGTCAACAACCGGTGGAAGATAATTATCTCAAAAACAATGCCTCTCAACCCCATGATTTCCTACATCTTTTTAGGAAAATGAGGACAATAGAAAAAAGCTTCAGTGAAACCCCAGAGATAAACATGCTGTCTGCTTTGTCTCTGTGCTCATACAGATAAGGATAAGAGCTGTCAGGAACTAACCTGTCCAGGCACTGAGGAATTAGATATGAAGGAAATTTTACCTGTATGTTACCAGTTTCTCTCACATTAAAAACCTGTATCTTACTTGCTTCTCTCAGGTTATAAACCTGCATGTTACTGGTTTCTCACAGGTTAAAAACCTGGATGTTACTGGTTTCTCACAGGCCAGATTTCTCCCCAGTGCACATCCCACAGATGATGAAAATTGGTTTTCACGAAGATCTGCAGCAGTTGGGGGGAACTCAATAATCATACTAGCAGTTTCAAAAAGTGATTGATTTTTTGCCGCACTACATGCTGGAGGAATATTTCCTTCATTCTGCTTGTCTGTCAAGATTATCCAGTTCTTTTTGCTGTATTTACTTACAGTATTTAATACGCACTTCATTAACTGGGGATCATCACACAGCTCGTACAGTACCCCCCTCGAGTGGCAACAGTCAAAATACCAGTTGCAAATGCTTTTAATTACATATTCCTCCCTCCTTTGTGTTCTTGCTTCAACACTTTAATACTAATAGTCTGAAATCAACTTATGCTAGAATCCTCTGATCAGCTGATCCTGGTCTGACACCGGCGATCCCACCTGCACTCACAGCAGCATGGACCGCATGGGCCAAGTCTCAGCTTTGTTTAATAGTTTAACATTGTCCCAAAATAATTACCTGACGGACTACAAACCATCCATCAAAAGGGTAACAAGGAACACACACACAAAAGTGCACACACCAAACCCGCACAGACACAGAGCAAAGGTCCCATAAATTACAAAGCCGTGTGTGTTTGGACCAGCGGAGATGAACAAGGCACACCTTTCAATTATGCTTGGTCGTCCTCCCCCACCCGCACAGGCACACTTATTTCTCATGACTCAACAAGAAGTGCCAAGAACAAAGTGACAGACTGTGAGTTATTCTCCTCTCTCGCAGGAGATCATCTCTGCTCACTCACCTGGTTACTTTCCCTCAGTGCTGCGTCACGATCGCGTGTTGGCTTTTATGTCTCCTCCTTTTTATTACATGTGCATCAGTTTGACAGAGCTGCTAATTGCATGAGTCACATGTGTTTTTTTTCCCTCACAGAGTAGAAGATTATAACAGAAAAGAGTTCCTCAGATGCTAACAGCATGTGTTTCAGCGTAAAATGTAAAAGTTCCTTTACTTGAAAAGGAGAAATGGCGTAAAGTTACAATACATAATATTAAAATGGCTAAAAAGTTGCGCTAAAGTTACAGAAATCCAACTTAATAAGCCACTTCCACAAGACTCACGTGAAGAAATCAACGACTTCCTGTGGTGTCATTGCAGGATGTGCCACATTCAGCGGAAATTAGACAAAATTTGTCTGAGGAATTGTGAAAAATCTGTTTTGAAAATGTGCAAAAATGAAAGACTTGTATGACATGAAGCGGAAAATACAAGAATTTTTAAGTTTAGTTTCCTTGGCCCATGGACTGCCTTTCTTCCAAATTCCATCAATAGTTACTGCAAACAAACAGACAAACAAATGGAACTGAAAGCATTTTTACCTCCCAAAGGCAGCAAAAAGAAGCACACAAAACCTGTCAGCTGTTCCTTCCGCACACCAACTACAATCTGGTGTTTACCCATAAAAAGAAGGTGCAGATGATATTTTGTTTCCACACTCATCCAAGATATAAGAAGAGGGCCGTGAGCGTGCTGCAGCACTGTTTTCTCAAGGTGATCACGCTGAAGCTCAGCTCTGCATGAGCACCTGGCAGGAGACAAAACCACTAAGAAAGAAAGGGAGATGTAAATTGTATGTATACAAATGTCAAAATGTCAAAGCATGTAATCCTTTCAAGAGGTGATGAGGTCTTTGGTTAGAACTTGGCCCGACTCCAGACTTCAACACAAGGAAAGTGCTTACTCCAAGTTCTGGAGGTGAACGCCGAGTTCTGATCTCACTTTCCTCTTCTCTCACTCTCCGGTGCATCCACTCTCCTCCTCCTCTCTCTCTCTGTGGCTTTGACGGGATTATTTTGGTATCAGTACATATGGATTTACAGTAGTGGTGTACAGTATATCCTGAGTGGCATGTTCCATTTTACATAATGCCGGCATACTTTAAAACATCTTCTCCGAGGATATATGGGGACTGGAGCGGTGTATGTAAAAAAAAAATAAAATAAAATGTTATTAAAGTCCCCACTACAAATCCTCAATCCATATCCCTAATGATGCATTCCCTGCTCGATAAGAGCTGCATCATTCACCCAGTGTGAGAACATTTTAAAAGCATGGAGCTGTCAGAGAGACATCAGGTGAGATACGTCATAAATACCAGCTGAGACATCTAAGAGAGTGTGTGTGGAGACCTAATTAATTAGCAATTATTTGCTCTAAATCAAATTATTTTATTTTAACAACTAATAATTACTATTAATAAGTGTAATAATTCTTTTACTAATTGAAATACTCACTTAAGTTAAAAGACTATTAAATTATGAATCACTTAATGGAAGGAAATGATTCTCTCTTTTGCTTTAATAACCCTAGAATGCATAAAGGTGGGTGAGATTGATCATATTCACTTTTCATTAAGAGAGACATTGTACTGTTTTCCTTCATGTCCCTCAAAGTCCTCTGTGCCCTTTCCATCTTGTGGGTTTTAAAGAAAAAACATCTTTTGTCTCACCACAAATGTGTGTGAAGGAGCTCAAAATGGCCTGTGTGATTTATATTTATTAGCTGTTGATAAAATGTCTTTGTAGTTCATACATTTCAACACTCTTTGGCATTTTCCTTTTGTTAGTTCAGACTTTCAGTATCTGGCCCAATGATTTCCTTTGGGTTTTCACCCCCAGTTGGGTTTCCATTACCAAATTCTCTTGATTAAAAACTGCGCACTTTATATTCCATCCGTTCCTCCACTACTTTTTAAAAATTCTGTCCAACGTCTGTCCTCCCACCACTCGTCTGTCTTCTTCCACTTACAGCAGCTGTTGCTAGGCAACAGCTCATGGCTGCATTAGAAAATTGATATTTACATAAAAACAATATTCAATAGCAGGTGAATAGGCTATTACTTTAATTTTAATGTGTGGAGCTTACAGGACATTTACACCAGTTAATGGTAATGTGATTACCCAAGCCTAAACAGCAGTCTGTTCTTTTACTGGGAAATGTAGTGGGATTACAGTTACATATTCATTAGTAATGCATTACTCAGAGCATGGAGTTTTCAAATTCAACTGTCTTAAATGTGGAAATAATATACGCTGTTAAAAAGTGAGAATACTCGTAAATCACAAACATACCTGTAAAAATACTCAAAATAAAATGGACAAAACTGAGCTCAGGTCCAGGTAATAACCCCAAAACACACATATATATGTGTTCAAATGCAGGCCTTTAATGACCTTTTGATGCAGTACTTTGAGCTTGTGTTTAATAAGGGATGTCAGTTTTGGTTAATTTTGCTTTTGACAGTCATTAGCTGCTAATTAACCAGTTAATTTTGAGCTGAGGAGCATAGGCTGAATTTCCCAGTCAGTCATGTCCTGCAAGATTTCAATGTCCTGGACAAATGGGAGAAATTCCACCCAACTATCATCTATGTTTATAGACCCTATGTCCCCCTGTATTTGTGTCACTAATGGGGACAACAGTTTTTGAAGCTGGTCCAGTATTGAAGGCAACCGGCAGCCAGAAAACGGGCCGCAATGTAATCCCTCTGGGCGTTTGCACACCGTCGATGTACATCCACTAAAAGTGTCTGTTTGTGCCACTGAAAGATTATTTTAAGTGTCTGTCTACATAATGGAAAGGATCCATACAGAGATGGACCTTTTTCTAAAGCTCTGTCTTCTGTATTCCTTTTTGTTTAACCAGAAACAGCTGCTGTATCGCTCTCTCCAAAGCCAGACTCCATTTACAGAAACAGCACTATTATCATCGTAAAAGACACTTTGTTCAAACTTGACACAAACAAAATAAAACTCCATCTTGGCTTGTCCTTTACGCTGCCCCCAACAATCACCGCCAACTCTAGGTCAACAACTAGGTCAAAAATATTCTCAGTGGTTAACCGGTTAACATTTGACATCCTCAGTTTAAGTTTAACATCAGTCAGTTAAGTTTAAGTTTCAGCCAGCTTGACCAGATTCAGCCATGTTTCTTTTAACAATCCAGAAACATTGTAAAGATCCTGTTTGACATCCAGTTTACATGTACATCATCTTGCCTTCTGTAATCCTCTGTTCTCCATGCACACCACAGCACTGTCCTGCGTCTGAACACTAGCTTTTGAATTGATTTTTTGGGATTTGACAAAGGCCATTTCTCAAATGTTTTAATTCCCCTAAAAGACGGACTGTGTTCTGAGATCCTCAGGCAGGGCCCTCCTGGACATTTCAGACTCCTGGCATGAGTCCAGATACAGTATAGGTGATTGGGCTTCAGCCATCAGGGCCAAACAACTCTGGAACGTCTGCCAAACATCCTCAGATTCAGCCCTCACATTTGAACTGATATGTTGCAGAGAATTTATTTTAATCAGTTATATTTTCAACTGTTCTGCATTTTTAGTTTTAATTGTGTACTTTTTTTCTATGGAAACTTGGTTTGTCTTTCCTGTGCATCTGTGACTATTCATATCTGGGCCGTACATAGCATGAATGGTAATAATATCAGCATTGAATTGTAACTTCAGCAGGTGGACTCCTGCCCGAAACACTGAAGCTACTGTGGTACTTGTCTGTGGTCATGAACAACTGTAAGTCAGTGTTTCTATCATACTGTTGCTAACCCGGCATATGACCTATCGGGATACAGTTTACCGAACTAATTGTCTGACATTTAACAATTATGTAAGAGCAGGAGTGCTGATCGATTATTGATTTTGGCTTTGAGCTCATAACAACATAAACAACTGGGGGGATCTGGTAGTCGCTGCTGCAGGATTAGGGCTCTTGCATTAGAGGCACCAGAGCAAAACAGCAGCCAGTCGTTTGAACAGTCAGGCAGTTGGCTGCCAGCTCATCAAAGCATGGAAAAGGGCAGAGAATATTGCTGCCACTGCCTTCTCTGCCAACGCAGGTAACCACATGTTTGACATAAAACACTTGTGGTACATCTGAGATCACAGCAACCGCCACTGCAGCAGCTCCTCTACCGACTGTGTAAAGCCAGAATCATACGGTCCCGACCATTTTCCCTAATAAGACTGCAGATCATCGATTCTTCTGTCAATTAATCTGTTAATCCTTTCATCAATAAAATGTCAGGCATGGTCTTACATACCCATCACAATTCATCAGGACCCAAAGTGATGGCCTCTAATTGCTTGTTTTGACCAATCGATAGTCCAAAACTTCAACACATTAAGTAGAAATAATGCAAATTCACGTTTAAGAAGCAGGGACCAGAGGATATTTTGACGTTTGTTTCGGCTGATATGTTGATCAGCTCTACACCTACATATATAACTGCTGCACTGCATCTGCTCCTCGTGCTCTCTTCCTCTGCAGCTTTTCCTATATGTCAACCCAGATGCACAGTGCACGTTTATGACTGTGCCAGAGCTGCAACACCAGCACAATGAGACTTGCTTCCATCTTAAATAGGCTGCTTGACACGTTTATGTTTAATCTCTTTGACACTCTGATTTGTCTGCACAACACGAGGTCCTGTTACGGTTTGTCCTCCACCGAACGTGTCAATCTTGTCTTGTGTACGTCACTTCCAGTTTGTCAGCACCAATCAGCCAGGTCTCCTTTCTTCTGCTCTCCTGCACTTTGTGGTATACAGCAATTCTGATTTCTATACAAGCCTGGGAAATAATTGCAATAGTGTGTTCGATGGGCCAATTTACGATATGCATTACTTGTGTTGTTTGCGTATAAAGACAATGAGCTAACAGCTTAATGTCAAATTTTAAAGTTAGATTTAGAATAAGCTAAAATACTGTAAGAATATAAAAAAGCAACAAGAAATGAAGATGATATGCAGAAAAGAAGTATAGCACAATATCCTAAACATAAATTATTGTGTCATCTTATTTCCCATCCTTTGGAATTCACTTCATGCTTTCCACTTGAAAAGTCCTAAATAAATAAAATGATTATTTTTTTATCAGATGATGCTCAGCTTGTCAGATTTCGCCTGCTAGTGGTTTTTGTAGTTACAACCACACAGACTACTACAGATTAAGGAAAGCAGATGTCTTCTTCCACCCCAAAGGGCAACGTTGGCTGACATCAGCATGTCGCTTTTAAGCTCCCTCTCTCAAGGAGAGCTCGTTGCTGGAGCTGCAACACATATTTTAGATTTTCAGCCCACATAAGTCTAACAGGCATGTTGAGCGTATATCAGTTTCAGGCAGCAACCACATGCCTCTGCTGCTGCTGCCAATTTGCTCCAATCTACTTTTGGATCATTTGTTGCAGCACCGGCTGTCTTGCAGTAGGTGGAACTAAGATTGCCTGCTGCCGAGGCAACATGCAACCATTTCTTTTACTTCATGCTGTAATAGCAGTTTCATAGTGGCAATTATCATATCTCTGTTCCAGTACTGAGGTCTCTAAAGCTCATTTGTGACTGTCATACGCCTCCAAGGTGTCCAGCTGACCGCTTGTGTTCAGATGTAGTTACTGCCTATGTCACTTCTGCTAGAAGGTGAAAACACTCTGTGCTGTTATTGCGTGTCGCCACACAAGCTAACAGCTAGTTTGGGAAAATAATATGTGTCCATAACTAATAAATTTGTACAGGCTCACGACAAGAAGAAAAAGGAGCTTGTACTCCGACCACATACATCAGTGCCCCGCTCTATTTTTGCAAGCGCTGTCACCGAAACACCCTCCACGTCCTGCATTGATGAGATATGTTCCTGTTGTGTCCTTGTCAAGGATGCATCAGGACGTGTTAGTGTTTACACGGCAAAAGACATGTGGTCACAAGTCTCCCGGACCACCCTATCAGGTGGTCTGAGCGATTGGGTCACAATGCGTCTTGGTGGTTGGTGGTGTTGTACGCTTGTGTCCAGATCAGACACATTTGCACCATTTACCATGTTTTCATTTACACCTGCTGTCACAGTGAAACGCCATCTGCATCTTTCCATCTTTATCTGAATAATAAACACTCTGATCTTGCCTTTGCATTTACACCTGGTACTCTTAGTGTATTCTTGTTCTCACTGAGGTCAGATCTCTGTCCTTCAGAGCAAAACCTGCACCTGAGTAATTTGAGGTGGCGCCAAATAAGTTTCAGACTCCCTTAAAAAGAATTCTGTCTTGTGAGTTGTTCAGTCAAGGGAAACTTTGTGAAATGCTGTCTATGATGATTTCTTAGTTATTTGTCCCCTCTTGTAAATTCAGGAAATGTAATACATTAAGTTATTATTTTCTTTGTGTAAAAAAAAATATCGTCAGTTTGCCCCACTGTGTTGCAGTACCAGCATGAAAGCTACTCTGTGACTAGATAAATTGCAGGCCTGTTAACAGCAGGTCAGCTGCACAGACGAGGGCGACACACGCCGTCGCACACAAAGATATTTCTTACTGTGTAACATTCATTTTGTACCCATATTACTTTCATTTTTCATGCAGTTCCGTTGAATAATGCGTCTTTTGGCACTTTCATGGCACAGAATAAACGTATAATTGGTAATTAGAGGTGCATCTCTTTCAGCCGTCTCGCTTGCTCGCTCTCTAAATTTGAACAAATATATTTTATGTTAGCTAAAAACAAACCTCTGCACCTTGTACAGAGGGCATATACACCTACCTAAGGTCTGAACACAGTGTCAGCCAGACAACCTCCTGATGTGGTCAGGTCAATCCCAATCACAACGCAGTTACACTTCCATATATTTTTCCTTCTCTGGATGATTTCACTCAGCAGTACCTGTGATTACATAAAAAAAAAAATCTAGCTCTTATTCAGCTGTAACCGAAAAAAACTATCAAATGCAGCAAAAAACTCAAAAGCCTTTAAAGCTGCTGCTACCCTTTAATCTTTTTTTTTTTTTTTTTGCTCACACAGTTTTTCATCTGTTTGCTTCTGTCGGATATTGTAATAAATTATCCATTAACTAGCATATTAATCAAACCAAATAACAAAGCATCTGGTACCTTACATGCACACACACACACCACACACACTCTCCACAGCACACAGACATGTACAGAGTCGACATCGAGGCCACATGAGTGTTTTTCTCTTGTCCATAAAATTGTAAGACGCTTGGCTCCTTCTCTTATCCAGTCTGTGCAGACAAATGTCTGTCGCTACTTTGGGCATAAAAGCTGCCAAAACTGTGAGAGATGCCAAACTATACTGAGGGACAGCTATCAGTGCCTGGAAAGGCAATTTTAGAGCCTGGCCTGCATTTGTTTCACATTGACTCTTACTCATAGTTTGGTGGAAACTTCAGTTACTGCGTACAAAACTAGATCATTTGTAAATAATCCAGTAAAATATCCTTATCTTATTAAAACATATATTACATATCTTGCTGAAAACAGTAGGGGAAACCATTTCACTAACAGTGATTCCACTTTGGCAGTAAAGTTCAGGATATAATAATTTCTTTTTGCAAGAACAGTGGAAGAGCTCACGACCAAACAACTGATTCTGTGTCAGTCTTAAGGGTTTCATCTCTACATGCAACTGCTGCTCCATGCAAAGATGTGACAGCTGGTGCAGTAACATGCAGACAGTTTGTCAGGACTGTAGACTATATATATATATATATATACTGGGATGAGCATTGAACATTTTTACTTTATTGGATAATTTACTGTGAAAACTGAGAAGGGGTGCAACGAATAACCAAGCCTCTGAGCCTGATTACGTCCAATATGATCACGTTGCATAATTCGTGCCTTAGGCAACTGAGCCACCAGCGCAGTCCGGAAGCTTCCCTATTAGAGGTTCTTTCTACCTCACACCTTCCAGTCAGTGCATGCTACTGGTCGGCAAACTCACCTTCTCTCTCTATCTCTGTCCGCCTTTCACATGAGAAGCAGGTGTTATTAGATCCTTGATTATAGACATCAGCAGTCAAGAGGGAGACCATCTGCTTCACAGCCTGCTGGTGGTCCATTTAACCTGGCTGTCTTCTCTTAAAACTAGACTCCCTGAACAGAGCTGTTCTTAAAGGGGACATTTGCACTTGGAACTAAATAGGCCTGAAAATCAGAGCTTTGTGTTGGGTACTGTTCACATTTGAACCGATACTGGTTCAAGCACCTGCAAATGAGTACCCAACTGTACCTTTTTTTGGTACTTTCTGTTTAATAACAGTGGAATTTCAGTTGTTACCGCACATCTTAGAGGAAATGCATGTAACTACTGCAGTGCTTACATATTGTATATTTCACCCTAAACAGGATGTAATTCATGTACTGTTGGCTTCATACTAAGGTTTTAGATATAGTAAAAAAAAAAAAAACGTGTTATCCCCTACAACACTCATTGACCAGGCATTTAATTACCTAGGGATATTGATGAAGATGTCGAAAGCTCACTTAATGTTTTGTCGTCCGTCGAGGGTTCATCTTCAGGGCTAGCTGCAGGCGTGCTGATGACTACTTTCAGTTGCTACGGGGGACTTTGCTTTCAGTACACAGTACACTCCTCAGCTTTTACATATACTTTATGTTTGACCAGGTGTTCCCACAGGTTAGATGCCAGCTTTGCATTTTCCATTGCAAATATAGCTGTGAGTGTTGTCTGTATTGAGTTTTGAAGAGTGTAACCACACTTGCGACTGCTTTCCGTGACTTGAAGAAGCTGCAGGGGTGATGTAGGGTTGCTTTGTCTCTTTATAAATTATTCTCTCACCCAGATGCACGCTCAAGTACTGAAATTTGTGACGGTTCATCGAACATGAATCAGCTCTTGGTTGTACCAACGTAATTTGGTTGGTGCCCTTAAAAGTACTGAGATTGGTACCCAATCCTACAGAGCATGTGTGTGTCGGACCCTGCCGAGTCTGCTTGTGTGTGTGTGTGTGCGGTGCCAGGTGTTGCCTCTGTTTTCTTTATGGTGCTAGAGCAGCCTGATTGCAGTGTCCAGTCAGATCTGGAGCACCTGGGCCCAGAGCTCCATAGGACATGAGAGTCCCAGCTTCCAGTGCAGCTCTCTCTCTCTCTCTCTCTCTCTCTCTCTCTCTCTCTCTCTCTCTCTC